>OZJO01001129.1:80812-105415 GCA_900406225.1 Acrobeloides nanus | reverse complement strand
TATAACTCTATGAGACGAATAAAATGACACCAAAATTATCCGATTTGAACATTGTTTTGGGTTATTGAAACGAAAATTCTGATTCATGTTTTTGTTTCGATAACCCAAAACAATGTTCTAATCGAATAATTTTGGTGTCATTTTATTCGTCTCATAGAGTTATAAAAAGTGCTGCAATTGCCTTTTTATGAAAATTTTAAGATCTTTGTAAAAATGGCTTTTTTATAATTCATTACAGTAAATTTCAAGTGGCGCCAATCCCTTCGCTTTAATACCCAGACGCATTTAAATTTTTCATGCAATTTTGTATGTCAAATATCTCCTCAGGGTTGTCGAATTGGAATTTACTTCCAAAGCAAAAAGTGGTTGCCCCAACGTGAACTTTCTTTTCCACTTTTCAACAAAAATTCGGTTCAAAAGTGGACTGGTCCTTTAATGAAGGGGTGGTGGCCTACAACGTTATATATGGCGTTTGGATTATGGTTATTAGTTCGAGTTTATAATTCGTTTGTTTATTTTAGTCGAGTCTCAGGGCTCTCAGATTTTGAAGAAATTTTTTCGACTTTTTCTCTACTTTTCGCTTCAATACACAGGCCTTCCCTGAATCAGGGAAGCTTTTTTATCTTTGAAAATTCCCCGCATGTTTTTACCCCTAGAGGAGTCATTTCCAGAAAAATTTTCGAAAATTTTTTTACGTGATTGGTCCCCCTAGTGTGTAGTAGCTCCATATTTCCGTTTCCGGAAATTTGTGCAACTCTGGAGACATTATTTATCATAGCACTCTAGAGGAAAACTTCTTTTTGACACCCTAAAACTTGCAATAGAAACAAAAAACTTTGACGAGCGAAAGCATTTGTTTCTTGTGAGACAAAATGTGTCATCTTCTACTCATCATTACATCTTTTTTGTTTTTGAACGAGACATGCATATGTAAAAATGCCATGTACTAGCATCGTGTTCCTTTTTAATGCTGGTTATATAGTCGAAATTTGTTTTTGGCTACCACGGAACTTTTTATTGAATCAAGCAACATGTACATTGAAACGAAACGTAGATCCTTATATAGCTTTATGCATCCCTGCGTGGTCGTATAGCGGGAAAATAAGGATTAGTACTAACTAATCCTGATTTACAGCAACGTAGGGATGCATCAAAAAAGCTATATAAGGATCCACGTTTCTTTTGGTTTCAATGTACACGTTGCCTGATAAAAAGTTCCTTGGTGGCCAAAAAAAAATTTGACTATACCTTGGACTTTTATTTTTTTTATAGAATTGCTACTCGAGTTTTTCATGGACACCAAAAGTGGATAATCTAGGATTCGATGTCTCGAATTGCACGCATAAGGATTTTACACCGGCAATGCTTATTTGCCATCGGCCGGTTTTTACTTTGATACATGTTGCTATTTTATTGATTAGTTTGACAACTTCCGCTGATATTTACGCAGGTATTTTCAATTTTGGGAACTATAGTTGAAGCGTCGCACTGAACGTGAATTTTTTCGAAAAATTTTTTTAAAACAGGACTATGACTGTAATAGCTTGTGAATCACGACCTCGGCCTACCGCCTCTGGTTGAACGTGTTTTGCCATAATGCTAGCAGATGACAATCGCTCGCACGTTAGATTGCCTACCACATGGATGATCTATTAGCTGGAACAACAGATCTCAGTCACCGACTATCATACTTATATACTCTGTGGCGTCCGAGATACTTTGTTACATATTGCTGTTTATTTTCCCGCCAAAATGCGACCACGCAGGGATGCCGAGTGCAGGAAAAAGACTATAAAAGGGGAAATTCTTCACGGAATGCGAAAATTCTGATTCTCGGACATAAAATTTTACCCCTAAAGGGATCATTTCTCGCAAAAAAAGTTTAAAAAATTCACGTTCAATGTTTCAACGCTTCAACTATACTAGTTCCAATTTTTGAGTTATGAAATGAATATTTTTCAGAGGAAGAAGTTCGGTGTTTCTGTGATAAATTAACTTGTCCGGGTTCAATTGTTTGTACAGGAAAGTGGTGTCTTATTGGAGTTCGTGGTGAAGGTATGTGTCGCTCGTAAAATTTGCATTGAATTACAGGGTGAGCCAAAAAAACACCGTACTTTTGCATTTTTTCAAAAATCACCTATTGGGGTATTTTCATGAGAAATCTATTGCGCGCATCGAAAAAACATGGATATTTCACAGTCTGGGAAGAAGCGTTTTCAAGATTTTTCGATGCATACAATCGATTTCTCGCATGAAACTACCCATTATAGGTGAGTTTTAAAAAAAATTTTCATCAAAACAACGCAAAAGTACGGTTTCTTGGTTCATCCTATTTGTATCCTAAAATCGAAGGAAAATCCGTCAAGCACACGCTATCTCGTTGTGACCGTTTGTATTTTTTTTGCTGATTGCTCACCTAATTTTTATCTCAAATTTTAGAATATATCGTTTTTTAGGAGGCCAGGGACGCTTGGACCAGTTTTGTGGATATGATGATGCTGAACGACCCGAGGATTGCGCACAGTCTTGGAACAAATGGACTGAGGTACCGGATGTTCCAAAAAAAAAACCGCCATTTGAGCATTTTTTGGCGAAAATTTTTCAAACAATTTTTTCTCCAAAATGACTCTTTGGGGGTAATTTTATGCGAGAAATCAATTGCAAGCACTCCCGAAGCGTGAAAACGCTTTCTTAAACCTGTTTCATGGAAAATACTGTTTTTTCGAGTATTTTATACATGTTTTTTTCCAGTAAAAATCAGTATTTTCCATGAAACAGGTTTAAGAAAGCGTTTTTACGCTTCGGCAGTGCTTGCAATCGATTTTTCACATAAAATTACTCCTAAAGAATCATTTTGAAGAAAAAATTTTTGAAAAATGCTCAAATGGCGGTTTTTTGTTGGAACATCCTGTAAAGGATGACTTTGAAACAAAAATAACAATTACATTATTTAGGTATGTGCGTGTACAGAAAACTTGTGCAATACCTTTGCCTATCTACGAGCCAATATTGATAGAAATAACGAAGAAATTGCTCAAGAAGACCCACATAGAAGAACTCGTGTCCCCAAGGTATATTATATAATTATTGAAAAAATTTTTGTTACAGAGTGAGTCAACAAAAAAACCGTACTTTTGCGTTTTTTGGTGAAATATTTTCTTTTCAAAATCATAAGGGTATTTTCATGCGCTCGTATGAAAATATCCCCTTATAGATTTTTGAAAAAAATTTTGCCAAAAAACGCAAAAGTATGATTTTTTTGGCTCATCCTGAAATTTCATTTTTACAGAATTGGTGTTAAAATTGAGCACTTATTCGGAATACCCCCTGTGAAGATGAACACTATACTATAAAAAATGTGCGAAAATCACAAAAATCATGCCATACAATTGGAATTTTTGATAAAAATTTTTAAAAAAGTTCGGCATGATCTTCATGACCAGTCGTTTCAATAAACACGATTTTATTGAAAATCAGGCAAAGTTGCATTTTTTGACATGCTTGAACGCAGCTTAAGTCCTGAAATTCGCATATCAACTTTCAGTCATCGAAAAGATTTTTCACGAAGTCTCAAAAATATATAGTAACGAGAAAATTTTTTCTACTATTATAAAAACGTGTTTCGAAGTCACGTTTTTATATAGCCGTCCTGAAATTCGCATATCAAACTAAGAAAGGGCGACACATTTGTTGTGTCCTAAAATTGTATACCGCTTTTTTTAAATATTTATTTAAAACCCCAAAAAATAAACATTTCTCAAATGCATTTTTACAATAATGCTAATTCATTGAAATACAAAATCTCAAATTAGACAGAACCAAATGATTGTTCCAAAAAGTCCGCTATTGTGGATCGGGGGGGGGGGGGGGGGGGGGGGGTCACCCTAGGGTCAAATATCGAAAAAAAATTTCTAAAGTTTTTAAAAAATGACATATTTAGGTTAGGAGTAGTTTTATGGGGAAAATATATTGCGTGCATTCCCGAAGCGTGAAAACCTTTGTTTGGCACTTAAAAATTAAAAATACATATTTTTACCCATATTTTCACATTTATTGACTATTAAACTGAATTTTTTGCAAATTTTTCAAAGGTTTTCACGCTTCGGGAATGCGCGCAATCTATTTTTTGCATAAAATTACCCCTAAATATGTCATTTTTTTAAAATTAAACATTTTTTTCGATTTTTGACCCTGGGGTGACTCCCTGATTCACAATAGCTTCAAAAATCCTTTAATTAAAACAATGAAAGTTCAATAAAAAAAATGGTGTGATGGAAAAATTTTAATGAAAATTTTTAGGTAGCAGATTTCAAATCAAATAGAGCTTGGTATCAAAACCATAACCAGATCGTTCTTTTACTCATCATTCCATTAGCCGTTGGTGGTTTTGTTGTGTGCCTTATATTCTTGAACTTTCATTGTAAAATGAGTTAATAATACATTGAAAAAATAAAGTATTTAAAAAAATCAAAACTTGAGGCACCAATGTTACAAGGTGAGCCAAAAAAACCGTCATATGGTAATTTTTTAGCAAAAATTTTTTTCTCTAAAATGATTCAATAGGAGTATTTTTATGCGAGAAATCGATTGCGTATATCAAAAAACTTTGAAAATGCCTCTCAGACCATGAAAGATTTTCGTATTTTTTCAGTTATTTTCGGAGGAATTCTACAAATTGGATATTTCATGTTCTGGGAGACGTTTTCAAGGGCTTTCGATGCGCGCAATCGATTTCTCACATATAAAAATACCCCTGAGTCCTTTTGAGGAAAAAATTTTAGTCAAAAAATGATCAAATGTTTTTTTTGGCTCACCCTGTACATTTAGAAAATATGTCAACAGAAAATGAGACGGTTGCAGTTCCCTAAAATCCTTCTAAATTATAAGATCATACTAAAAATTACAATATATGCAAATGTCAAAAATTGAAAAATTCATCAAAATTGCAAAAAATTTATTAAAGTGGGCGATGGGTCTCCCGAAATTGAAAAAATGAAAATTTTTTCTAGTGCTCCCCCATGTTTTTGCCAAAAATTTTTCAAAAATCATAATGGTCACCCATTATGGATTTACAAAAATTTCCCATTTTGATTTTTTCTATTTTCGGACAAAAATGGCGAAAAAAATTGCCTTGGGAAAGGGGTTTTTTATCCCTCAGAAATGAAATCCTAGATACATCACTGTCCGAAACGGATTTTTCTCAACATTATTCGAAACTGAT
This sequence comes from Acrobeloides nanus, assembly GCA_900406225.1. Classification (NCBI taxonomy): domain Eukaryota; kingdom Metazoa; phylum Nematoda; class Chromadorea; order Rhabditida; family Cephalobidae; genus Acrobeloides; species Acrobeloides nanus. The sequence goes on along the minus strand of OZJO01001129.1, from coordinate 100,194 downwards.
TTTTGTTGTGTTAAATATGCGAATTTCGTGTAGTCCGTTTCAGCCCCAACCATAAAAAAGCTGGACCCAAAATTCAAAGTTAGCATCCTGTCCGATCTGGCAAATTAAGCAACGTTGGACCCGCAGGTTCGATCCCACTTGATATACAAAAAACTTTCCTTACTAAGAATAGAGCAAAATTTTTTTGCTCCATTGTAAGTTTTTTGATGATCAAAATTTTTGCCCTAATGGAATCGAACCTGCGGGCCAAACATTGCTCAACTTGCCAGATCTGACGGGATGCTAACTTCGGACTTTGAATTTTGAGTCCAGCTTTTTTTATAGTTGGAGCTGAAACGGACCATATATCTGTTGCGAAGAATCCGTATCGAATCATCCTTAGAGCCTTTTAAAATTACATTTAAACAAAAATCACCCTCCAGGTCAAAATAAAACAAACTTTATAGCAAAAAAGCAATAATACAAACATATAAAAACTGACTAGTAAATAGAACAATCAACATAATTTACAGTGTCCAAAATGATTAACTATAAAAGTCCATTCAATTTAGCGAGTTCTCCGAGCACTTGCTGTACTTGTCGAGTTGATCTGAAAATCTCAAGTTTATACTGGTTAAAATACAACATGAGCTGGCACTAGTTTACTTTAGGGCTCTCACCTCTAAATTCATCAAAAATATAAAAATTTGAAGAGTTCAACAAAAATTGAAAAATTCATCAAATTTTTCAATTTCTGACAAATTTTCAATTTTTAGCACATTTTTGAATTTTTTATGAATTTTTCTATTTTTATTAAATTTTTCAATTTTGAATGAATTTAGAGGTGAGCCTTAAAAGTAAACTAGTGCCCATGAGTTACCTTAGAGTGCACTTGGATACCGAATGCAGCAGCTTCACCAACCTTTTGTGAAATAAAATTCTCCCACATCCAAGTCACTCCTTCATCAATGGCTTGCCCAATGTCTCTCATGTTTCCACTATATCGAGAATAAGCCCAAATGCTCAGCGCGGTGATTACAATCAGAAGAATTGAACTGAAAATTGCGGCGATGGAATCTAGACCAATGAGTTGGAAGATTTCCTGCAAGAAGTAGTCGAAAATCATTACGCAAACGAGAACGGCGGGGGTTCGCATTGTCTTGAACAAATTCTTCGAGTTATTCACTTTCACAAAACTATCATATTGATCCTAAAAAGTTCAAGTGTAATTTTGATAACAGTGATAAATGATTGAAATATTTCATCAATAAATAGAATTCTACACTCAACTTACCGTAAGATCCGAATCCAACTTGTCTAAATATTGCATAGAAAATTCAGTGCCACCCATTTTGCGAGTCGTTCTGAACAGATTAATAGCCTCACGACGACATCTCAAATGTTCTTCCTCTAGGGAAGCGGTATTCATGTAAGGAGCATCTCCACCACAAACTTCTTCCATCAGTTTGACATAAACTGCTTTGGCACTCGCTACTGCTGCTAGATTATTTGCTTCGGCCGTTGCCTACAAATTGACTTAAATTTGGATAAAGTAGAGATGAGCAGATATTTTTTCTGGATTTTTCCAAAATCGGATTAATCCAGATTTTTCTGGGAAAATCTGGAAAAATGAAACACAATTTGTTTTCTGTATTCGTAAAAATTGAGTTCTGTGTTTTGAACACAAACGGGCTTTAATCTCTTTTTATCCCGGGAAAATTTATTTATAAGCATCAAAATGTAAAAAATTTTTCCCTATGAGAATCTAAAAAACAAGATCTACAATTTTTGTGAAGAACACACTTTTTGCCAAAACTTCAAAAAACTGGAGAAAAATTACGATAAAAATAGAAACGGATTTTATAGTGTTTGATCAATCGTGACAATATACAAAATTGATTGAAAATCATTCCAATCATGTGTAATCTCATGAAAAAAATGACTTTTTCTCCAGTTTTTTGACGTCTTGGCAAGAAATGATCTTCACAAAAATTATAGATTTTGATTTCTAGAATCTCATACGGGAAGAAATTTTTACATTTGGTGCTTGTAAATAGATTTTTCCAGGGGCAAAAAAAGATTTTATGAAAAAGTCTGGGAAAAACCGATTTTTCCGGAAAAATCCTCCATCTCTAAGTAAAACTTACGATAAGCATAGACTTCGGTTCTGGTAAATCTTCACCTTTGAAAATGTTTATGTAAGCCTAAAGTAAAAAAAGAGCGTAGAAAATCGAGCAAAAATCACTCGCTTACCTTGAAATATTCGACAAGTTCACGACATGTAACAGGACTGCCATTAATAGACTTGTTTACAAGGTTATTCGAATCCAATAAATGTTGCACCAATTTTCGTAAATGCGTTTGGAATTCAGGATCGATATCTAAATCAGTATAAGTAATGAAGCACTAAACAATAGGGGCCACCCATTCTCTTGAAGTTTCGCGTCGATATATAGCTTTTCTTGAATCCGAGGAATTTTATAAATGCCAAATTAGGATTCCCCGCATGTTTAAAAACACGCGGGAAATACGAAATTGAAAAATACGTCAAAAATATAAAAATAACTTTCAGATTCCCCGCATNCTAAACAATAGGGGCCACCCATTCTCTTGAAGTTTCGCGTCGATATATAGCTTTTCTTGAATCCGAGGAATTTTATAAATGCCAAATTAGGATTCCCGCATGTTTAAAAACACGCGGGAAATACGAAATTGAAAAATACGTCAAAAATATAAAAATAACTTTCAGATTCCCCGCATGTTTTTACCCCCTAGAGGAGTCACTTTCAAAAAAAATTTTCGAAAGATTTGTCACGTGTGTGGCCCTCTCCCCCTATTTTGTAGTAGCCCCCCAAGTAATTTTTCACTAGTCAAAAATCCACCACTATACCTGTCAATTGTCCACGGAAATGTTGACTTCGAGCGACTTCAAGACCTGGGTGTGGCATCAAGAAACAGCGTATATTTTCGAAAGATTCTCGGATATGTTTGCGCAATTGTTGAAGCTCATGGTGTTGGCGATTGGTGACTTCGAGACGCTTGTCCAAAATGCGTTGGCCTCCAGCAAACCCATACTCAGCGTCATATGGATAACTCCAATCTCGAACAACAAACAGGAGAGACTAAAAAAAGTCGATTAAAAATAATTTTAAGCACACAAAAACAAAACCAGAAAAAAGTGTAGCGCAGGAGCAAGTGGCGCACAATAGCCATCTTGAATAGGGAGGAGTTAAATCCCTACAAGGTCAAAAAATTTTTTTAGTGAATCAGAAAAGTTGTAAAAGCAAACCCTCCATAAAATTACATGAAAAATTTTTGCCTATCGTTATTTTTCGATGGGAAAAAATTGGTAATATTAGTTCTTAGAGCTAACACAACCAGTAGAGGGTCCGTCCCATCGAAAATTAACGATAGGCAAAATTTTTTCATGTAATTTTATGGGGGTTTGCTTAAACAACTTTTTGTGATTCGCTAAAATTAAAATTTTTCGACCCTGAGGGACCGAACTCTCCCCTATTCAAAATGTTGCTATTACGCCATTTGCTCCTGCGCTATACTGTCTTTTTCTGATTAGCCATGAAAAGAGTTTTTTATACTTTTTTATACCTGAAAAGGTTTTCCTTCACTGCCTTCTAACGCCAACTTTCCATATTCCGTAAACAGCTGCAAATGCTGCAAGTCGTCTTCTTGTACATTCTGGCTAACGTTGAAAATTTGCACCGACGAGATCATTGTAGACAAAGCAAAAATTGTCGCACAATCTTTCACTGTACTTTGTGAATCGAAGGCGCCCTGCGTGTCCATGAGAATAATCGCTACCTCTTCGCCATTTCTATCCCGTAGTAAAAAGGGCTCTGACCAGATGAGTATTCCATTTGTGTCACGTTCAGCTCCGCCACGCCAACTAAAGCCATCTAATGTTGGTTCACTTTCTAGCCAATCTCCGACATCATTGTTGGTCTTGTGCAAGTTATGATGCTTGAGATAACGCAGGAAAAAATTGAGTAGAAAGCTTTTCCCTTTTCTGAAAGCACCAGCAACTCCGACCACTGTTACCTAAATTGAGGGTTTAGTAAACCAAATCCGTGATTAAGAGTTCTGGTTTTTTCAATACTTTTTTCGAAAAATTATAACCATTGATAAATGGGTCATCTAAGTTGGGGGTATAGTACAAAAAAAACTCCAAAATTACCTTTTTATCTGCCACACGCGGGTTCAATAAGATCCTTTCCAAGAATTCTTCGTTTAGATGGAATGAATGATCTTCTTCATTGGGTACAATAATTCTTACAGGACCAGGTACAGAAGGGAATTCGGAAAAATTATTTCTCTCACTTTCTGGAGAAATATCTTGTACAGTTGCAGAATGCATATTATTATCGTAAGTCATGATGTTTATCTAAAAATGTGTATAAAAACCGGAATTTGGGCGATTTTTTCATGTTTTTTCAAAAAATTTTCTTCAAAAATGACCCTATTAGGGCTAGTTTTATGCGAGGAATCGATTGTGTGCATTTCCAACTTCTCTGACCTTGAATCAGGGAATCGGAGTGTGTGTATTGAAGCGAGAATCGAAATTTTTTTAGTTTTTCTGCCTGAAAATGATCTCCTAGGAGTAAATTTATGCGGGGAATCGATTGCGCGAATTCCCGAAAAACGCTTCCCTGAATGCTTGAAAACGCTCCCCTGATCCTGATTCAGTGAATCGGGGTGCGTATATTGAAGCGATAACCAATTTTTGCTATAATACATCAATTTTTCTTTGATTCAAAGTCAGGGAAGTGTTTTCGGACTTCGGGAATGAGCGCAATTGATTCCCCGCATAAATTTACCTCCAAAAAGTCATTTTCAGGAAGAAAATCTAAAAATTTTCGCTTCAATACACACACTCCGATTCCCTGATCCAGGATCAGGGAAGCGATCATTAAGCGTTGGAAATGCTCGCTTCCCCGCATAAAATTAGTCCAAATGGAGTCATTTTGAAAAAAAATGTCGGCCCGAAAAAACATGAAAAAATCGCCCAAATTCCGGTTTTTCTTCGATACATCCTGTACTTGTTGCAGGTTAAAAATAAAATAACACGCAAAAAATAGCGAATACGAACTCAGGTTTTAGTTCATTAGTGAGAAGTGATAGCAGCAAATTTCATGAAACAAATTATAACGATCATCCGCATTTGTAACAATTTCATTGATTTTTTGCACTAAAATTTACGTAATTCGTAAATGCCAACTGTGCTTTTTGCGTCTGAGAATTTTTCAGTTTTAAAGTGCAACACACAAACTACAAAGGGCGGAGAAGTCCTGGCAAAGGATGCACAAAGTTCTGAAATGGAATACAAAAAGTCTTGTCCATGTGTGTAGAGTTCGGACAATACGATATTTTTTCGAGATTTTTCCGATATGTCGATCGATAGTTTTTCGATATTTATCGATACTTTTTTGGAAAGTTTCGATATTTTTCGATATATCTATCGATATGACATCCCGAACTCTACATGTGTGCAATAAGTCCTGACATAGGAAATATTTTAGTTTTAATGAATATTTCGGCTTTTTTAGGTTTTTTCGACTGTTTTTCAGAATGTCCTGGACAAATTCCCAATAAAAAATCTGCAGCTTCGTGATGAAGATTGTTGTAAATCCATTAAAACTAAAATTTTTCCTATGTCAGGGCTTATTGCATTCTATGCCAGAACTTTTTGCATACATGGACAAGACTTTTTGCATCCCAGGACTTCGTACATCCTTTGCCAGGACTTCTTCGCCCCCTGTATGCGGATTTCGAAATCGGACATCCCTGTTTTATAATAGCGTTGAAAATTGTCTCGACGACGAAAATCGCTCATGAAAAATATTTCAACTCATAACTTTGTAGATCAAGTATCAGGTGGTTGCAGTCTGCCAATTATGCCCTACTAACTGAGCCGAACAATTGGTCAAAAGAAAGAACAACCAGCGTGCAGTTCACTTGAAATTCTGGTGTTTTGTCAAAAAAAACATATGACGAAAGCAATTCAAATCTCCCGCCGTTGCTTCACCTGCTCATCATAACAGTCAAATAATGCCAAAATTTTCGCATTTTGTTTCACGTTATTTCCGCTGCTACTCAGCCACGTTTCAGTCCGGATTCCCAGTGAAAACAGTTATTTGGGTTTTCATGAGATTCTTTCACTCAACAACAAATAATTCATCTTAGGGCAAGGGACATGTACAAAGTGACGCATGAATTTTTCATGCGTCTTTTTTGCCCCTTGGGTCAGAAATTTTTGTCCGCCTGGGTCGGACCGTTTTCCTCCTAGGTCAAACTTTTGCCTCCCCCTGTAAGAATTGAAGGTGATCAAGAACTTTTAATGCACCTTGTATTTTGCACACAAATACAATACTTGCGCAAAAAAGTGATGGGTGGGCCAAATAAAGTGATTTTTTGGGGCCCGAGAATTTATTTTTCTAAGGGTAATTTTATGTTTCTAGAGGTAATTTTATGTGGGGAATCGATTGTGCACATTCTCGAATCCTGAAAATGCTTTCCTGGGCCTGGGATTCAGGGAAAAAATTGGGTTTTTTGAAATTGCGAAAAACGACGAATTTCGCTTCAAAAAACCCAATTGTTCCCTGAATCAGAATCAGGGAAGCATTTTCAAGGTCCGGGAATGCGCGCAATCAATTCCCTGCATGAAATTACTCTAGAGGGGGTATTTTTAGAACAATACATTTTCGGGTCCCAAAAATTCACTTTTTTTGGCCCACCCTGTAAATCACACGTGTACAAACACTCCCCCAAAATTTCGGACCGGAGAAAAAATAACGACGGATTCTTATTCGGCGCATAGAAAAGCCCTAGAAATGTCGAAAATTTCGTCAAAAATCAGCTTCTATAGTCAAATATCAACATTTAAAAAAAAGCGATCACGAACTTTTAAACGCATCCTGTATCGTTCGCAATTTTGACTAGAACCTAGTTAATAGATATCTTATATTTTTCGAACAAGATTGTTTTTTTTACTTTCAAAAGTTTTGTCTTGTATTAGAACTTGTGCACATTCCTTCAACGAATATATATTTTTATACTCAAAGGAGGAATTGTGCACAAGTTCAGTTTGGTACTAAGGATTAGCGAGCCCACCAGACGTAATTTTGTTTACTTTTTTTGCTTTGGAAATGACCTCTCTAGGGATAACTTTATGCGGGTAATCGATTGCGCACATTTTCGAACCTTGAAGATGCTTTCCTGACCCCTATTCAGGATATTGTATTGTAGTGAAAATGGAAACAATTCGAATTTTGACCATTTTGCTACAATACAATATCCTGAATCGGGGTCAAGAAAGCATTTTCAAGGTTCGAAAATGTGCGCAATCGATTTTCCGCATAAAGTTACCCATAGAGAGGGCATTTCCAAAGAAAATTTTTTTAAATTTACGTCTAGTGGGCTCGCTAATCCTTAGTAGTACTTTCAGTTTTAAACAAAATAGCTTCAGGGTGATGTTCCGAAGTAAAAGCTTATGGCTGATATTGTCGTTGGTGTACGCTGTCCTTGCTGATGAGCATGATCATAATTATAAGGATGGTAATTAGATTGAAAATTTGGAAAATTCATCAAACATTTTTCTTTAGGCGATGAAGTTGTATTATGGATGAACACAATTGGACCGTACAGCAACCGACAAGAAACTTATTCCTATTTCTCTTTACCTTTTTGTAAAGGAACCAAGGAAAATATTGAACATTATCATGAGACACTTGGTGAAGCTTTATTGGGAGTCGAGTTGGAATATTCTGGATTGGATATCAGATTTAAAGGTGGGTTTAATTTTATCGGGGGAAAATAGTGATGGAGCAATTCCGATCAGTGGTGGCCTAGCCTTGAGACTTAGGGGGGGGGCTAAACTCCAAAAAATTTTTCAATGAAACAATTGAATTTTTTAAAGAAAAAAATGGCTAAATTTTGTTACCTCTAGAGGGGTCATTTCCAGAACGAATTTTCGAAAAAATTTTCACGTTGGTGGCCTCCTCCCTATTGTGTTAGTAGCTCCTAAAATTTATCTTTTTAGTGAATCAACCAAAAACTGAATATTGTAAGAAGTATTTTAATGTTGATGACTTTGATGCTATGTCATTTGCGATCGCGCATAATTATTGGTACCAAATGTACATGGTGAGCCTTTGAAATTCATTTTACAGGGTGTATCGAAAAAAACCGGAAATTGGCAATTTTTTATATTTTTTTGATCCGAAAATTTTTTTCCAAAGCCCTAAAAATGACCCGGGTAATTTTATGCGGAAAATCGATTGCGCGCATTCCCTAAGCTCGAAAACGCTTCCCAGATCTTGATTCAGGGAAGTAAGTGTGTAAATTTTTATTTTTTTTAACTTTTATATACGCACTTACTTTCCTGAATCAGGATCTGGGAAGCATTTTCAAGCATCGAGAATGCGCACAATCGATTTCCCGCATAAAATTACCCCTATATTTTTTAGGATTTTTGAAAAAAATTCGTGTCGAAAAACATAAAAAATCGCCCAAATTTCAGTTTTTTTATACACTCTGTAAATCTAATTCCTTTTTTAGGATGATCTCCCGCTTTGGGCACTTGTTGGCGAAGTCGATTCGTCGGATCCCACTACTTTTATCTTTTATTCTCACAAAAAGTTCGAAATTGGTTATAATGGCGAGCAGATTGTCGATATCAATATAACAGCTGAGGGAAAAACTACGCTTAAATCGAACCGAGAAGTCTCTTTCACCTATGAAATTATTTGGAAGAAATCTGAAATCTCATTCGAAAACCGTTTCGACAAATACTTGGACCCCACTTTCTTCCAACATCGAGTAAGTTGGTTTAAAAAAATAAAACTTTGGGCTATTCAAGTCTGGGAGTCGGCTCCAATGACATGAAAAATTAAAACTTTAAATTCTTTTTAGATCCACTGGTTTTCCATCTTTAACAGCTTCATGATGGTTATCTTCTTGGTTGGTCTAGTTTGGATGATACTCCTCCGCACGTTGAACAAAGACTACGCTAGATATCATAAAGATATGGATTTGGAATCTGAGGTGAGGGTTTTTTAAAGGTTGTTTTTTTGGCACTAAATACTTTTAGGACGGTGATTTATCGGATGATTATGGGTGGAAGCAAGTGCATGGTGATGTGTTTCGACCACCAATGTTTCCACTGCTGTTCTCTTCTTTCATTGGCACAGGATATCACCTTCTCATCGTTATGTTTGTAACAATCTCATTGGCAATTCTTTCGGAGTTTTATACAGAGTAAGCTAAGCTTTAAGTGTGCTTTCAAAGGCTGTCAAAAAATTATGTTTGTAAAAAATAGGATTTGTGGACTCCCTTCTCATGTTAGCAACCGTTAGATTTTGGCTTACCCCCTAAAAACGTTAACATTTTCAAAAATTTTCCAAAAATCACCTTGGTTCCCCCTCCCGTATCCAGGATCCAATTTCAGGAGGGGTGAGAGTGGAAAAATTTTTTGGAGCTACTACACAATAGGGAGGGGAGAGGCCACCCACGTAAAATTTTTCTGAAGATGAAACCTCTAGGGGGTAAAAACATGCGGGGAATCCGAATTTAACATTTACGAAACGAAAAAATGCTTCCCTGGGGAAGCATTTTGTATTGAATCGAAAAGTCGCAAAAATGCGATTTTTCGACTTTTCGTTTTAATACACAATACGCCTTCCCTGAATCAGTTAAGTATTTTTTGCTTGAAAATGTCAAATTCGGATTCCTCAATGAGGAGGGGGCTGTCCATAATGTCGAAATTTTTTAGGCGTGGTTCACTGTTGAGCGCCACCATTTTTATCTATGCAATCTGTGCCCCAGTGAATGGATATGCCGGTGGTAGTATGTACAGTCGAGTTGGTGGAAAGAACTGGATCAAGCAAATGGTCGTTTCGGCATTTTTGTTCCCTTCGATGATTTCGACTATTGCTCTTTCTGTGAACGCAGTTGCCATTTATTACCATGCATCACGTGCTATTCCGTTCACTACCATGGTAAATTTTGGAGCTACTCTACAATAGCGGGGCCACTCACGTGAAATTTTTTCTGAAAATGATCCCTCAGGGGTAAAATCATGCGAGGAACCTGAATTTGACAGAATTTCCCTGAATCAGGGAAGCGTTTTTCGAAGCGAAAAACGCTTCCTTGATTTAAGGAAGACGTTTTGGAAAAGGGATCATTTTTAAGCAAAAATTGCATTTTTGCAACTTTTCGCTTCAATACACAGGCTTCCCTGTGTTAGGAAAGCGTTTTTTTGCTTCGAAAATGTCAAATTTGGATTCCACGTGGGTGCCCCCCCCCTAAATTGTGAGTAGCTCTGTAATTTTTGCCTTTTTTCAGCTAGCTATTGTTTGCATCTGCGCGTTCGTGATTCTACCGTTAAACTTCTTGGGCACTGTACTTGGCCGAAATCTGAAAGGTGTTGCCGACATTCCATGTCGTATCAACGTGGTTCCCCGGCCGATTCCCGATAAGAAATGGTTCTTAGAGCCTTGGTTTATAGTCATTGTTGCCGGATTCTTGCCATTCGGATCGATCTTTATTGAAATGTAATCCTTGATCTTGAAGTGTAAAAGGCTCTAGGATGATTCAAAAAAGGGCTTTATAACACAAAATTCGCATATTTGACACGTTGAAAATCGGTTGAGGAAAAATTCGAATCATCCAAAAAACGCCATTTGGTCATTTTTTGGCGAAGTTTTTTCATCAAAATGAATCAGGGGTATGTTTATGCGAGAAATCGATTGAGCGCATCGAAAACCCTTGAAAATGCCTCTCAGACCATGAAATATCTAATTTTCAAGTTGAATTCCTACTGAAAAAATACGAAAATTGTATATTTCATGGCCTGGGAGGCGTTTTCAAGGGATTTCGATGCACCAAATCGATTTCTTGCATAAAAATATCCCTAATGAGTCGTTTTGGAGAAAAAAATTTTGTTGGAAAATTTTCGCCAAAAAATGACCAAATGGCAGTTTTTTAAACACCTTGTGCTTTTTAGGTATTTTATCTTCACTTCATTTTGGGCGTATAAGATCTACTATGTCTATGGATTTATGCTATTGGTAGCCGTGATTTTGATGATTGTTACAGCCTGTGTCACCATTGTTTCAACATACTTCTTATTGAATGCGGAGGATTATAGATGGTAAAAAGCTAGAATGAATTCGAGGGTGTAAATTGATTTTTTTAGGCGTTGGTGCAGCTTTCTGGCCGGTGGCTCAGTTTCAGTCTATGTATATTTATATGCCCTCTACTACTTTTTCTTCAAGACCAAGTAAGTTTTAGATAATAAAAAACAGCTTTGATTTAGGGAAATTCATCAAAAATTGAAAAATTTGCAAAAGATCGAAAAATTCGTCAAAAATCGAAGATTCGTCACTTTGACGCAGCTACTTGACTTGACATAGGTGTTTGCGTTAAGTCGTTTATTTTTGTAAATTTTGTGTCAAGTCAAGAAAAATTTCAATTTTTTTTTGGTGATTTTCATTTTTTTAATGAATTTTTTAAAGTCAAGAAATTTAAAAAAAATTTTTGTCAAGTTGAAAAAATGCTGGTCAATCCCTCAACTTTAGCCTTCATACCTCAAAGACCCACCACCACTCATCTTACGGCCAAAATTTGGTCATTCATCCATCCATCATCAAAAATTTTCTGACTAAAATTAATTCATCAATATGAATGAGTGAATTTTTTCATAAAAATTTTGCAGTTTTTTAACCAAAAATTTATATCAAATTTCCATATTTTTTTACCCCATTTATCAGTAAAAAATATCAAAACCATAAAATATTGTTAAAAATCATAAGAATGATTTTTTTTTGAAAAAGATCTCTTTATTAACTTTTTACCCCCTGAATTGGTCAATCATCCATCCGACCGAAGCCTTTTACTCGGGATACCTTTTACCCGGGAAGTATGCCTAGCTTCGATCATTTTTTTATGACAATCATCGCCAATTTTTTAGGATGTATGGTTTCTTCCAAACGATATTCTATTTCGGCTACATGGGCCTCTTCAGTATGGCATTGGGAATTCTCTGCGGCACGGTTGGTTATATGTCGACAGCAAGCTTTATCCACAAGATTTATTCGCGTATCAAACTGGATTAAGAAAAAATTGAAGGTCTGCCAAATATATATTTGCGTAATTTATATAAGATATATTAGTCTAAGGCAGGGCTCGGAATGAAAAAAAATGAAAATTAGAAAAAAATATCAAAAAAAGATTTTCTACCCAAGAACATTAAAAATACACTAGATCAGGGCTGTGAATGAAAAATTTGAATTATAAAAATCAGATTTTCGATCCAAAAATTCAGACATAGGCAATTTCTGATGGCCAAAATCAGAACATTTATGATAAATTAGACTCATTCCGTGCTCTGGTCTAAGGTCGTATTTAAGTTTAAAGTTTGAGACAGGGGTGTCCCCAGTAGCACAACCTAGCAGAAAATTCGATATTGCAACTACGATAAAAGATTCTCAAAAGCGTTTTCTTTGTAAGTTGCTTCATAAATCGCCCCGTTTTGTGTAAAAATATTTTCATAATTTATGAATAAACGGGATGACTTATGAGGCAACTTAAAAAAACCGCTTTTGAAAATGTTGGAATATCGAATTTTCTTATCTGCTAGGTTGTGCTGCTGGGGACACCCTGTATTTTTATTAATAAACTCCATTGAGATTTTTGAAAATCAAGCCATTTAAATGCGGGCCTTGCTGTGTTTTATTCTATTATAGTTTTAACGGTGATGCAAAATTGTTTTCTACTGATTTGCTAGACATTAGCAATATTCTTTACCTTTCATGATCTGGGGACTGGATTGGGGGGTGGTAACATATAAATTCTAAATGCCACATTCTTTATAGTATAGCGTATTTCTGTGATACCTACATTTTTGTTTTATTTTTCTGTGCTGTAATTAATACTCTCAAATAAATTATAATTATTCATCATCTTGGGTTGGTTAGATGCTTATGAAAGGTGTAGTGACGTAACTAGGATTTCGAAAAGCTGCATTTAGAATTTTTTTATTTGAAATATACGTATTCGGATAGCTAATATATGATTTGGAGCTCAATTTTTGTCGAAAAAGTTGACCTCACCCCTTGCCTGTAGGTAAAAAAACACTAAAAGTGACCAAGTCAAAAAATTTTTAAAATGTGATCGTGGGGCAAATTGACTGGTTCCGTATGAAAACAAAAGTTTGGAGTATTTATTTAATCTTACAGTAAAATATCATTACATTACAATTTGGGACGATAGGACGAGATTTTCTCGCAAATAGGAAATTATTGGAGAAAAAAGAAGAAAAATAAGTTAAAAAAATCAAAAATGTAAAAAATATAGGAATGGAGAAACCGAGTGAAAAGGGCATTGCTGCTTATCACTGTTCGAAAATAATATGCACGAGTTGATGATCATAGGAAATAATACACACAAAATGAAGTGAAAAAACAGTAGTTATCAATTAGGCTTGATCCAGTCATTAACTGACAAAAATTGGAAAATATCCTCCCCCATTTTATGGGATTCGTTTTGTCGTAAACGAGACATTTTGATGACTATCCTGAAATTTTGGAGTGGGCGTCAAAAAACCATTCTTAAATCTCCAATTTTTGGAGACATCCTCCCCATTTCTGCAAACGTCAGTTAAGAGAAAAAGCCTTAGGGGGTGGGCTATACTTCGCGATTTTTTTCTCCAGCCATTTGCTACTGCGACAAAAGCGCACTTACACAGTAGCTGTAGAAGTGCGATTTTTTAAAATTCGCATAAAAATCGAGTTTAAGTTGAACCTATAAAATATCGAATTTTCAAAAAGTTCTAACACAAATCCCCTGCTCTATTTAATAAAGCAGAAGATTTGTGAAGGAAAATCGACATTTTATAGCTTCAATTTGAACTCGATTTTTATGCGAATTTCAAAATCTGAGAGCCCTGAGCGCGATTTTGTCGCAGTAGAAAATGGCTGGTGAAAAAATCGCGAAGTATAGTCAGTCCCTTAGAAAAAAAACTAGGATTTATAAGAAAAGCTCATTGCAAAAAAGAGACTAGGACAATTCACAGCGGGCTTCACACAATTCATGATGAAAAAGCGGAAAGTCACAACCAGTCGATTTTCTCAATTTTCATGCAGTCAAAATAAAAAAATTCCTTCAGATTCGTTTTTCTCATGTCGAAAAACCTTTCAGAAAAGTAGAGAAAATCGACTACTGGTTGTGAGTTGTCCGATAGTTGAAAACCATGTATTGATGTGAGTTGTCCCATTCCCCCAAAAATGACATGCTGCATCCTTTTGAAAATTTAGAATGAAAAATTACTCCCATCACCCCCTGGTTCAGGATATGCATCACGCCACTAAAGTTTAAGAAATTATGCTATAGTTAAAGTTATATTATGAATGCCGTAAAATGGAATGAAATATGAGATTGAAAACAAACCCACGAAAAGAGAAAGATTAATGCCAAAATCAGTAAAGCTCAGAGAAAAAGAAAATGCACAAGAAAAAAATTTACAAAAAATGCAAATTGTTCGACTTTTGGGGGTTGTCGAACAACATGTTGTATTTTACAAAAACTTGAAAGAATTACAGGGTAATCCAGATGAATATACAATGAAATAAAATTCGATATTTCGGCATAGGAAAAAGATTTTCATATGCGGTTTTTTTGCAAAATATTTTTAAGATCAAGTCAGTCACGTGATTAGCAACTTGCAAAAAGCCGCATATGAAAATATTTTTCTTATGCCGAGATATCGAATTTCATATATTCATCTAGATTAATCTGCAGACACATTGCATACATAAAAGTGAAATTAAAGATGAAAAAACTTTTCAAAAAAAGATCATGCGGATTGTTGATTAGATGACTCGAAAACGTTGAAAATCGGCGAGTTAGTTGAAGATAAAGCTATCAATGAAGGTAAGATCGAAGAAAGAGAGTCGCTGACCGAGTTCGCGACACCAACTTGATTCTCGTGTGATTTATTCAGTGAGCCAGGAGGCTCACCTTCTATTTCCATTATGTTAGTGCCATTCATGTCGTCTTCGTGGTTGTTGGCGTTTTTCCGACGAAATCTTTGTTGAATGAAATCTTTGCGCATATGGACAGGGCGATTCGTCTATAATTTTGCGTATTTATGGACAACAATGTGTGCGAAAAATACCCTATGTAGTCTGTAATATAAGCCACAAGCGTTGCATACTAATTTCCCTTCGTGGTCTCTTCTCCACGCCGTTGTTTTTGTCGTATTACAATTATTACACCGTGAAGCCGAAGTATCTCCCAAATCACTTTGTTCGTCGGTCTAAATTTGTACAGGGTGATTAAAAAATGAGAATTTTGCGCAATTTTTTCAAAAATTTCCATCAAAATAAGCCTATAAGGAGTTTTTCTAAGCGATGAATCGATTGCGCGCATTGTCGATACATGAAAATGCTTGCAAGACCTCGATTCAGGAAACTCTCATCCCTTCAGAAAATGAATGGAATTGAGAANAAGGAGTTTTTCTAAGCGATGAATCGATTGCGCGCATTGTCGATACATGAAAATGCTTGCAAGACCTCGATTCAGGAAACTCTCATCCCTTCAGAAAATGAATGGAATTGAGAAAACCAGGAAAGCATTATCACTTATCACGTGATAACGTTATCACATGGTGTTATCACTAGTGCTTTATCACATGAGGTGATAACTCCTATTATGGGCTGCGCACCCCTCACCTCCTGAAAATGAATAGAGATGAAACAGGATAATAAACTTATATACCTCTGTTCCAGAATCCTTTGGTTCATCTTTTATATCCCTTTCAAGTAAATCTCCACCATTTGATGCAACCGAATGCGGCGACTTAGAAGCCGGGGATCGTGTCGAAGAAATTGGAACTGGTGGTGTTCCTGGCTTTATTGGAGCAGCAGTTGATTTAGAAGTGTTAGTCGCAGGGGTAACTGTAGCAGAAGTAATAGCCGGCGCTGAAAGATCCGATTCGAACAACATTGAATATAAATTTGTCGAGTTATAGACTTGTGGATTAGTTAGTGCCATCAGATTAGCCAACGTAACAGAGTCTAAGAAAGGTGCCATTCCGGATTTTGCGGCATCTTCGAGAAGTGCCGCAGTTGCTTGATCTAGCTTCAGAGATTCGGGACCAGAGTTGGCATTATCCATTTTATGCACTGTATCACGAGTCGGCTTTCGTTTGCGGCTTCCACTAATGCTGGCTCCAAGTGATGATGAATTTCGAAAGCTAAAAATATGAATATTTTCAAACTTTTATTTTTCAAAAAACCCAAAAAAGTTGAAAAAAAAAGATTATTTTTCATTAAAATGACCAAATTTTCTCTTAAAATGTCTAGAATTTCATTTTTTAAACCAAAAAGCATAATTTTTTTTTATCAAAAAATGCCTTTTTCTGAGCATTTTTAGCTTAAAACGACAAATTTTAAAAAAAATCGTGAAAATTTTGTTTAAAAAATCGAAAAAAATCAAAAGAGTTGGAAAACCGAAACTGAAAGTCATAAAAAAGACATAAATCGAACGATTTTTATCCATTTTTCCTACTCTAAACCTCTCATACCTTGAATTATAGTTTTCTATCAATCCATTTTCGTCGGAGTTGATAGACATTTCAGGCAACTTTTTTGCTTCCTTTTCTTTCTTCGTAGCCACACCAATCTTACCAAGAGAATTTGTGGGACGAACAGAAGACGTAGCTGTCATAGGTAATACTGGGGAATCATTTACATGCGTAGCAGTTGAAGGCAAACAACGAACGCCATTTTCTTTTTGCGCAAAAAGTTCCTCGACTCGAATGAACAATTTGTCAAGTTTATCGGTGATTTGCGTAACAGAGACTTTGATATCGGCATGTAACTGTCGGCACGCCGCACAGCCATGTGCTGTGCCGCCGAACGGCATTTGAGTCGTTGAGTTTGCCACCATTGTCATATCGAGTAGGAATATTTCATAACGGAATTAAGCTGAAAAAAAATATAATTACTAAATCATCAAAAGAGCACGACAAGAAAAATGTAATGTCGAAAAAAATTCTTTGTGAAAATTGTAATTTGAAAAAAGCAACGTTGGCAAAAAAATTAAAAATGCAAGCTTTTTACATAAATGCTATTTTCTTGACGTTGTTTTAACTAAGTTTAAAATCTAAGTGAATACAAATTTTTCAGACATAACACCAAGGTATGAAACTTGTGACAAAGTTTCAACCACACGTGTATAAAAACATCCCCGAAATTTTTGACTTTTTGCGGGCAAAAAATTTAACTTGGTCCCCCCATTTTTTCGAAAATTTCGGAAAAAACATAAAGGAGGACTGAGGTGATTTCGATTTTGTTTAAAAATCACTTTGTTTCTCCTTATGTTTATTCGTTATAAATTTCTTCGTCAATAGGCGCGAAAATTTTTGTTGAAAAACTTTTTTAAGCTAAAAATGCTTTAAAAAATTACGATTTTTGTTGAAAAAATAGGAAACTTTTACGGCTCGCCCGCAGCCAGTGACGTGACCTAGGGGGGGGGAGGTGCCTCTCCTTACTGGAAAAAATGAAAAAATTTTTCAAAAATCTCAACCCATTGAAATTTTTCACAAAAATTGATCAAAATTTTCAATTTTTCACCAAAAATTTTCATTTTCTGGGCATTTTCAGCTTTAAAAAAGCATTTTACAAAAAAATTTCTGATTTGTGTCTAAACTTGAGGATTTCGAATAAAATTTTCGTCAAAAATTGAAATTTTTGGAGCATTTTCAGCTTAAAAATGAGTATTTTCATTTTAAAAATTCATTTTTTCATTTATATTTTTGCCCAAAAATTCGATTGTTTTTCAAAATTCGAGTTTTGGTAAAAAATTTGATTTTCTGCAAAATTTTAATTTTTTTCCAAAAATTCGACTTTTGCTAAAAAAAAATTCGGGTTTTGCCCAAAAATTCGATTTTTAGCAAAAATTTGTTGTGACAGGCGCGAAAACATAATGGGAGGGACCAAGGTGATTTTGTGAAAATTTTGGAAAAATCGCGAACAAAATCACTTTGGGGGACCAAGGCAATTTTTGGAAAAAATCACCTTGAAGACTAAGATAATATGCCCCCTTACGAAATTTCTGATTACGTCACTGCCCGCAGCACCGCGGGCGAAACGAGTCACCCGCAAAAATTTGCGGGCGAGGCTCATTTTGGGGGGCAATTCCCTCCCCCCGAAATTCGTAGGGAGGTTTGTACACGTGTGGTTTCGAAATAAAACAATCTGTCTACCCCTAAGTTCTCTCTTTAAAAAGAATCTTACTCATCACTAGATAAAACTACAATCGAACTAACAATGTGTGAAAAGATTTTCAAAGCTAAGTGGCGTGATGACAAGACAAGCACGACAAGATCAACGAGATGTTTTCACTTGTAGAGATAGACTAGTAGTCGATATATCGAGTAACAAACAGATTCCTCAAACACACACAAACAACCCCCGACTGAAACGCAATGAGATAGCCGTGCTTTGTTGTAACTACCAAGAAGAAACCAACCAGCCAACAACCGACNACACACACAAACAACCCCCGACTGAAACGCAATGAGATAGCCGTGCTTTGTTGTAACTACCAAGAAGAAACCAACCAGCCAACAACCGACCAAAAAGCTTATCGAGTAGATTTGAGAATCATAATAACAACAGCAACACAAGGCGTGCTGCTGCCTGCCTTCATCAATGAATCGAAATTCCTCGTCGTTCGTTGTCAATGCGCGGCCGCGCTCGGTGTGATGGAAGGGGACCTTTGCCAATAATAGGGACTGACAACGTGTAAACATTTTATATTTTATCAATGACAGCGGAGTCCGAACAAATAAACTTCCGTGACTCGCGCAGGCAGCACCACCCCGCCTCATCAGTCTATCCGTTCCACAGCGGTATTTTCGTTTCCCTCGCGGCGCTCCCTCCTCGGATGTGGACCTCTCTTGTTTTCTTTTCCTCATCACTGCCGAGTGCCCAAATCAGCCGAAAGCAGCGCGAAAAGAAAATTCCTCGCTCAACCTGCGCATCAGTCGGAGATCAATAGGTGCGAGCGACGATGAGGCGCGAGGAAAACGCCGTTGCGACGGACACGAAAACCAACCATTGTCTCGCGCCGGCAGCAGGACTAGCCCGAAAGGTCGCCACGGCTAAAATGGGACATTTGGCAGGACCCAACCGCATCGGTCGGCCGGTCAACCAATTCATTCAAACTCACATCACTCAATTTGAAAACGACAACGACATCATCGGTCCACGGTCAACCAAGGCCAACCGCTGATGGAAACCCACTGATAAAGAACAAAGACAAAAAAGGTTTCTCGAACAATGTCGGCTGGAGTTTCTCAGAAAAAGAGTTATTTACTGACATTC
>OZJO01001129.1:46145-80712 GCA_900406225.1 Acrobeloides nanus | reverse complement strand
AAAGAACAAAGACAAAAAAGGTTTCTCGAACAATGTCGGCTGGAGTTTCTCAGAAAAAGAGTTATTTACTGACATTCCCGAGATCGATAAAAAGAGGAGAAAAGTCGCGCTCATGCATAGGAAATGTTTAGCGCAATTTCTGCTTTCCCAAACTTTGTGAAGAAAATAAAATTGTTCTAAGGCGTATGGAAAAATTAAACATGGTTAATTTCTATCCAATTCCTATCCACAATCAATTCATTTGGCAAAAATGATTTTAAAAAATAGCATTTTTGATTTTAAAAAATGGGGTTTTGGTCAAAAATTCAATTTTCTGCAAAAATTTGATTTTTGTTCAAAAATTCGATATTTCTAAAAAATTCGGGTTTTGCCAAAAAAATTCGATTTTTGTATAAAAATCCGGGTTTGGTCAAAAATTCGATTTTTGTCCGAAAATTCGATTTTTGAACAAAAATTGAAATTTTGTTCAAAAATCGAATTTTTACTCAAAAATTGAATTTTGGCGCAAAAATTGAACTTCGGACAAAAATCGAATTTTGGAGAAAAATCGAATTTTTTTTAGTAAAATTCGAATTTTGTTCGAAAATTCGATTTTTGAACAAAAATTGAAATTTTGTTCAAAAATCGAATTTTTGGGCAAAAATTCAATTTTTGAGCAAAAGTTCGATTTTTGGTAAAAAAAATTCGATTTTCTTCAAAAATGTGATTTTTGTCTTAAAAATTCGATTTTTCTCCAAAATTCGATTTCTTGCAAAAATTTGATTTTTGTCCGAAAATTCGATTTTTGATATACAAAAAAATTCGGATTTTGGTCAAAGATTCGATTTTTAGTAAAAAAAATCGCATTTTGGCAAAAAATGGCTCATTTGATGTTTCGAAAATGACATTTCAAAACGTTTTTTATGTTGTTGAGGAGGATTTCTCCGGAAATAAAGCCAATAATCCTGATAGTTCTAGTGTCGTTAGAAAGCTGGATTTCGTAGCAATCGAATGACATCAAATTCATGCCATCACTCTTTCTGGCTGCGGAGATATTGCATAATTATGAAAAAATGTCGAAAAAACTGACATTTTTTTTACTAATTATGCAATAACTCCTCAACCAGAAAGAGTTATGGCATGAATTTGGTGTCATTCGATTGCTACGAAAGCCAGCTTTCTAACAACATCAGGATTATTGACTTTGCATTTCCGGAGAAATCCTCCTCAAAAACATAAAAAATGTTTCGAAATTTCAAGTTTCGAAACATCAAACGACGAATGCAAAACATTTTCTATCAGCAACGAGACAGCCTTTTCCCCAAAAATTCCCATCGAAAGAAGAAAATGTTGAACAAAAAGAAAGACAGAATGAATCATAAAATTATTGGGTACGAAAAATATCTTTTTTCCACAAACGGACTCTCTATCAATAATCACACAGCTGTCAAATTCAAATGCTTTCNAAACAAAAAGAAAGACTGAATGAATCATAAAATTATTGGGTACGAAAAATATCTTTTTTCCACAAACGGACTCTCTATCAATAATCACACAGCTGTCAAATTCAAATGCTTTCGAAAATTCGTAAAACACGCTAGCCGCGCGATCGAAGCGGATAAAAGGCTGGATGTTGTTCGAAATCGGAGTGTTGGTGGTTTTCTTCTCCATCCATCCATACACCGGTGTACATATGCCTCCGTTTCACTTGTTTATATGGCTGTGCGTGTGATAAGGGGTATCTGCAAAAAGTGGGCGTGACGAATCTTGCCGAATGAGGAGGCATAGCGAGGAGGGAAAAATAATCATTGCTGCGTATATTTCGAGCAGAGGAAGAAACGGCGCGAAAGAAGAAACAACGACAGCGAGGCGCGAGACGTCGTCTATTTTCATCCTTCTTCTATCAACGAACGAAGCATAGCGGCGAAAGAAGAGAAGAAGAGACCCCCATCACCAAAATCAACCTCATTTCGCTTCTTTCCCTAAAACGACCACCGGCCGACGACAGACCACCACCGCAATCTTTCTTTCCTTTCCGAAGGAGGACAACCAAACTACCACAACTACCACTGATATTTGATTGTGTATGGCAAGAGACATATTCGGATAAAAGAAGGGAATCGAGGACCGAAGAGTGAGAGAGCGCAGCAGCCATGCGCGAACAACATAATGGAGCCGGCAGAAATGGAGGACTAAGTCGATTATTTGCGAGCACAGGAGGTCATATTATAACAATGAATGCTGCTGAAGACCGAGTCCATTCATCAGCAGTGTTGTAGATAATATAGATAGAGTTCGTTCTGGTGATTCGGGTGCTGCTGAGGAGGCTGCCCTAACGAAGGAGAACGGAAGGAGACGGATTCTGTCATCGGCGTTGACCCTCGGCTACCTCAATCACCGACATATTTGACGGGTTGGTTGGTTCCTTCCTGGTAGATGATTTGGAGCGAAATGAGTTTTCAAGGCCTTCTTCTTCTTCGCTGATTACTATAGTGTCTTTCACAATTNCACCGACATATTTGACGGGTTGGTTGGTTCCTTCCTGGTAGATGATTTGGAGCGAAATGAGTTTTCAAGGCCTTCTTCTTCTTCGCTGATTACTATAGTGTCTTTCACAATTACACGAGTGAATATAATCAACAAAGGAATGAAATATAAGAAATTTTCGCAATGACAAGAAAATCTTTCAAAGTGAAATTAGTAGTAGTCGATTTTTTCAAAGAATTTTATAGCACAATCAGGGAGTAAACCAGGGTACCCCTCCCGTTCCTGAAAACAGTTGAAAATTTTCCTCAGGGTTCCTCCTGATGTTTTTCCGATTTTGAAAATTTTTGACAAAAATGTCCATTATTTTCACCAAAATGGCTATTTTTTGCCCCCAAAAATGCGATTTTTTCACCAAAAACCATCAAAAATGGCTATTTTTTTTAAGAACAACTGCCTTCAAGCATCGCCTCTACTCGATGAAATTCAAACTGTTCTGCGACAACGCTACCGCCAAAGTACCTGAACTTCTTGCCTCATTTCTGACTGAGGAAAACGCTTATGTTTGCGACCTCAACAGCTAAAAGAACACCTCGAGAAGATTTATTCTGAACCTGCGTGAACGCAGTCGAAGTATAGTTATTGCTGGAGTTCCGGAACCAACCAATGTGCTGCCAAGTGAACTTCGCCAACGCGACTACGCAACTGTATCGAAGATTATGGATGAGATTAATGTGTAAACTTCACCTGCTTTGGTTTATTGCCTTGGTGTTAAGAAACCTTCAGAATCTGGACGCCCGACTCGACCGCGCTTATTGAAAGTCGTCCTTGGTGCCTCATTCCAACAAAGAAACGTTCTTGCCAAGCTGAAGAACTCCGAAACTATTCCAAGATATTTATTCGATCGTCACGTACCCCAGAAAAAAGGTTTGATTACGAACTACGCCAAGTTGCTAGAAAACTTCGTGAAACTGGTCATTGAAGGATGCACATTAAAGGAAATAAACTGTATAATAAAATGAAAAAAGGATTCATTTGTGCTGCCGAAAAACATGAATAGGATAATCAAATCAACGAAAAAAAGGTATGGAGTCAGCCGCGTTGATGAGCCCGCCTTTAGTGATCAAAATGATTTGATAAGCCTAAGACACATGCGGGCTCGCCTTAAATCGACTCATCGTGCAAAGATGAGATGCGGAACCCATAAAACTACAAAAAAGAGCGCTTCCGTAAAATTGTTATCATGGGCCATCAAAATGTCGACTCGACTAATGACCCATTTTTCAAAAAGAAGAAGACTACCGATGATGATTGTTATCACTCAACGGCTATTGATAATCCATTTGTATGACAAGAAAATGAGACAGGATTAGGGGTTTTTGCAAGTTAAAAAACACGGGTTTTATTGGGTTGATCCAGTAGCGTATTCAGAAAAAATTTCGCGGGGGCCCAAAAACATAAGGGTCTCCCTTATGATTTTTTTGTTGCAAATTTGTAAAATCGAGATTCTTTTTCTTCAACCCAAACAGAAGCTCAAATGATCGATTAGACGGCACAACCAGCCTTTTATAGTATTACCGAAATTCGCATACTTAACGGCACGATTGAACCCAGAGAGTAAAGGAAAATCTTGTCTGTTTAGAACAGACATCAGCAAAAATCATAAAATCGTAAGAAACTAGCCAATTCGCATCTAACATGCTTGATTTTCATAGATTTTTATTCCGGCTTTTGTCTGTTTAGAATGTACGAGCAGGGTTGCACAAATTCCCGGAAATTTGGGAAAGTTGCGGGAATATTCCCATTGCCGGATTATCAATAAAATCCGTTTATTGACACGAAAAAATTTAAATCAACTTCACTTTACTAAGTTTTTTCCCTTTGATAATGATATTATCATAACGCGAGATTTACTCGGACTTATCAAAGAGAAAAAACTTAGTAAAGGGAAGTTGATTTAAATTTTTTTCGTGTCAATAAACGGATTTTATTGAGAATAAGGCAATATTCCCGGGAACGGGAATTGGGAATATTCCCGCGTGCAACCCTGCGTACGAGTTGTCTGTTTCCTTTACTCTCTGATTGAGCCTATATAAAAGGGGCACTAGGAACGAATTTCACTTACTTTTTTATCCGGAATCTAAATTACCTTTCGTTTTTTCCTTAATTTTTGTCGCAACTGAAATAAAATTTTTTGACAGTCGAGTAGATTGCACCGTGATCTGCAACTTTCTAAAACATCACTTTTTGTGAAAACCTTTGGATTAAATAGAAAAATTGAGTTCGAAAAAAGGTAAATTAGATTCGGCGTTTTTCCATGTAAATTTGCTTGTTTCGTTTTCAATTTTTCTATTTATTTCTAAGGTCTTCATTAAAAGTGACCTTTTACAAAGTTGTAGATCATGGCTCAAACTATCCAACTGACAAAAAATTTTACACAATTTACCACGAAATTGAAGCAAAAAACGAAAGGTAATCTAGATTCGGGGTTTAAAAAAAAGTAAGTGAAATTCGTTCCTAGTGCCATAATAGGAAGCAGAAAACGAAGCAACTCTATTTTCAGATCAAGTTTGAGAAATGAAGAGTAAGAAGAAAAGCTCGAAGCACAAGTCGAAGAAGCATAGTAAAAGTCGAAAAAGCGAATTAAGAAGGCAGCAAAAATCGAAACTTTACGTATGCTGACTTTGCCTATAACTTTGTTGATTTTCAGGCCATCATCCGCATCAGTCTGTAAATGCTACGCGCGATACACGACCTGGGGCCTGTACAAATAAATGAAAACTGAAAAATGTTCTTCAAATGTGTTTCAAAGGATTTTTCACTTTTCACTCGTCATTTTTCAGTTTTGAAATGGATTTTTCATTTTGCACTTTTCAATTTCCAATTTTATTTTTCATTTTTTTGAAATATCGATTTTGACTTTTCAAAAAAAGTGAAAAATGAAAAATAAAAGTGGAAATTGAAAAATCCATTTCAAAGCTGAAAAATGACGAGTGAAAAATGAAAAATTCTTCGAAATACATTTGAAGAACATTTTTCACTTTTCATTTATTTGTACAGGCCCCTGCACAATCTTGGATACGTTCATCGGTAGGTTCACCTTTCGTTTTAGTGTTATTGATACCTCCGATTTTAGCTTTATCAAGCGCAAATGTTTTCCATCGCCTAAGGTGAGAAGTGTAGATCCGTATTTTTGACCGACTTTGACCTGGCCTGGAAGTACCGCGACGAACAGAAGAATATGCACTAGCATCTGGGAACGCAGCGTTTCATGGGCTCGATCCGCTACGCCTCGATGCACTCTCAACTACCAAGAACTCAGCCGAAGGGAAGATCTGGAGTCGTGGCTCTACCTCAGCTTGGAGTTATTCGATCGACAACAACTTGCTTGGTGCGGAGATACCATCGCAGTGGTCGTGCTTAGTGTTGTGCAATTTACGTAAATTATTCAAAATCAAATCGACTCAGATGGGATTCGAACTCGCGACCTTGTGGGAAAAATCAAAAAGTGTATTTTTCAAAAACGACCAAAAATATTTTTTTCGTGTTAAAAATATTTTTCTCACGTAGATAGCCTCTCTGTTTGGAATAAGTGTTTTTGAAACAATTTTAAAAAATTTCCCTGACCCCCTACAAAAATTTTCTTTGGTCACGGGTTCGAATCCCGCTTGGGGCAGAATTTTTTTGCGCAAAAAGTCCATTTTTTGGAATGTGATCAGAAAAATGTGATACTTGTACAGGATAGGACTGCCTTGTTATATTTTATTTATTGAGCTATATTTGTGTTATATCTATATAGGTTGTAATTGGTTGTATAATTGTGAACAAATAAATTGTTTTATTTACCGAATTAACAAAAATCAACAACCATTTAATAATGTAAACAATAAATTTTGCTGGATAAATATCAAATATCACCGGTGGGTTTTCCCGTGAGTGGTTCCAAAAGAACCTTCTCTATATAAGATTGGAAGTCGAGACATTTTTCGGCAGCGAATCGAACGGCATTCGTTAAATTATTTTTGGATGTGAAGCCAACCACATTGCAACAAACCACCTAAATAAATAGTTTGCAAATTCATCACTAATAAAAAATTCTTCTACCTGTCCCAAAGAAGGCATAACAGCTACCGTAACACTAGTGGTATTCTTTTTCATTTGTTCTTTAGTAGGGTCCAAAATAAATGTTCCATCCGCTTCAACCAAGATATGAGCCGCCAGACAAACATCATAGGTTTCAATCGATGCCGATGTAAGTGCTATCATCGCAGCCATAACTAAAAAAAGAATTTTTGGTAGGCAAAAAGTAAGCATTACCTGAAACCGCTAGTAATCCACCATCATCCGAAAGCACTGTTACTTCAACATCAAGTTCAGACTTTAAAAGTACAGGGTGGTTCAAAAAAAATCTTTTAAGCGATTTTTTGGTGATTTTCGACCCGGAAATTTTTTTTCTACAAATTACATTTCTGGGGTTAATTTTACACGGGAAATCGATTGCGTACATTCCCGAAGCTTGAAAATGCTTCCCTGATTCAGGGTAGCGTATTGACACGAAAATGACAAAAAGTTCAGATTCTACCCTAAAATCCAACTAACTAGGGTCAGGGAAGCATTTTCAAAGTTCGGGAATGCACGCAATCAATTTCCCATGTAAAATTACCCCTAGAAATGTCATTTTTAGACAAAAATTCCGAGTCCAAAATCATAAAAAATCGCTCAGACGACATTTTTTGGACCACTCTATATTTTAAATGGCTACAAAACAATGATTACCCTAGCTAATTTTTCCAAGCGTGTAAACGCATTTATGGCTGACTCTATCAATTGTGGTAGTAGATCCTCAGTACCAAGAACTTTTACCTTAAACAAAATTTTGAGCTACTACACAATAGGGGGCTACCCACGTGAAAAAATTTTAGAAAAATTTTTTCTGAAAATGATACCTCTAAGGGTAAAAATATACGGGAAATTCGACTTTGACATTTACGAAGCGAAAAAATGATTCCTGATTCAGGAAAGGCCTGTGTTTATCGATTTTTCGCTTCAATACATAGGCCTTCCCAAACAGCCACTATTGAACGAATAATTCTTGTAACTTCAAGTCTTGTTCAATTGGTAAGATCATTGGTTTTACTCATAGAAGGGTAATTTTCAGGAAAACAAATTTCGAAAATTTTTTCACGTGGTTTTACCCCTATTGTGTAGTATGTAGCTCAAATTTTAAGCTAATAAAGCTGACATAGAAATGATTTAAGGTTAAAATACAATGAATTTCTATTCAAAAATTTGCAATTTTAGAATTAAAAATTCTCTCGCTTCAATGAAGCTTACATTTATTATGCCTTCATCGTGATTCGTTTCAGAAGATTGTTCCTTTGGTCCGATTCTAAAAATCAAAATTGATGAGTAAAAATTCAAAATTCAGTTAGTAAAAAAGCGGAGCTACTACACAATAACAGGGGGAGGGCCACCTACGTGAAAAATTTTTTCCTGGAAATGACACTTCTAGGAGTAAAAACATTTACATTTATTGCGGGGAATCCGAATTTGGCATTTTCGAAGCGAAAAACGCTTCTCTGATTCAGAGAAGGCTAGTGTATATAAGCAAAAATCACATTTTTACCACTTTTCGCTTCAATACACAGGCCTTCCCCTGAATCAGAGAAGCGTTTTTCGCTTCGAAAATGTGAAATTCGGATTCCCTGTATGTTTTTGCCCCTAGAAGTGTCATTTTCAGAAAAAAATTTCGATAAATTGTTCACGTGGGAGCCCCTCCCCCTATTGTGTAATAGATCCAAAAAAGCTTACACGGAACAAATCACCTTGGTATCTCCAAGTTCTACATAAGCTGAACCTGATGGTCCTTCTAGTACTTTAGCTTTTGCTACTAAAATTAAATGTATATCTTACAAAAGTTAAAGCTACAACAAAAAAAAATTCGGAGAAAATAGTTTAGTCTGACAAAACTATATGTATACTCGAAAAACTGAACTTTACACAGTGACTCAGGGAAAATGTATTGAAACGAAAAGTGGAGAATAGAAAATTCAAAATTTATCGGTCTATTTGGGACGAAACGTAAAAATGTTCGAAAGATGAAATACTGTTTTCGAGGAAAAATCGAAAATTTTGTTGTGTTTTTTGGCCTTCCGGTTCCGACTTCCAGTTCCAACTTTCGGAAGTAAGCAACGGCCCCTGGTTTCAATACATTGTTCCTGAGTTGATGTGTAAAGCAGCTATTATACATTTGCCCTTTCTTAAATTTCAACATTTGCCCTTTGGTGGTGGTAGAGGGTTCGATCCCGTTAGGATCGAAAATTTTTTGAATCGGCTAAAAAATTTTCGACCCTATTGGGTTGTTCCAAAGTTTTTACACTTCACTTTTCACTTTGAAAAGTGTCGAGTGAAAAGTGAAGTGTAAAAACTTTTGGAACAGCCCAATAGCGGGATCGAACCCTCGACCACCAACAAAGGACAAACATTGAAATTTAAGAAAGGGCAAAAGTATAATAGCCTGTAAAGCTCAGAGGAGTTTTTTTCGAGTATAAAAGCTTTTGTAATTTTTTATATTAAAAAGAAAGTGAAAAGTGAATTTTCATCCGCTTCTTTGTAACTTTCACACATAATACCTACCAACAGGTCTAAATTCTCCAGAAGTATTTGCCTCACTGGTGGTAGCAACTTTACCAAGATCTTTAATAAATAAACGTTGACGAGCTGTACGTTGGCTTGCTGTTGTCATTAAGGTGATTCTATAGAATTTTTGAAGCTACTTTGGCTCTTATACTCCATTGAATGTGGTCTAAAAAATTTTATTTTCCGAAACTTTCTCAAAAATCGCCCTATTAGGGGTAATATTAATGCTTCTTTGTCTTCAATGATCGATTTTCTAAAAAGTGGAAGCGTTTTTACGTAAAAATAACATCGCCAACGTGTTTTCCCGCATAAAATCACCCCTAATAGGGTCATTTTTGAGAAAATGTCGAAAAATAAGATTTTTCGATTTTAGACAACGTTCAATGGAGCCGAAGTAGCTCGAATTTTTCAAAAACAGATCAACAAATACGTGTGTTTCAAGTGGACAAAAAGTCTGGTCCTAGTGGAAAATTATACCATGACGTAACCAGAAATGAAAAACAGAAAAATCCTTATAACTTTTTTGTTTCGAAGTCAATTTCAATAATTCGTTTTGTATGGTTAGAATTAGCCAAAAAGCATTCAACCATAAAAAGTTATAACAACTTTAGTAATTGGACCAGACTTTTTTTCCTCTTATGTGTCGTTTGAAACACACGTGACAAAAAATGTAATAAAAAGTTCAAAAAAGAAATAAAACATGGATGGTAATAGCCAAGAGTATGATTTATGAATTCTAAAAAATTTATTAAACAAATCGGAATGATTTTACCATTTTCAGAAATGACTAAAATTTCAATTTTTCTTTCATAATTTAAAGGGGGAGGACCGAGATCGAGTTATCGCAAAAACATTTTTCGACACTTGCTGTAAAAAAAGGCCAAAAAACACAAAAAATTTTCGATTTTTCATCGAAAGCAATATTTTTGCATCATTTCAAACATTTTTTATGTTTGTCGAAAAATTTTTTGAAACAAATTTTTTGCGATAACTCTCCTCAATCGGCCCTCCCCCTTTAAATTTTTCTAACACTTTCTGAAAATCTTCATATAAAAAACATGCTACCCGTTAAACTAATACACAACAGTCATAAAATTGTCTAATTATGCTGAACAGCAGGGCTGTGTTCCGATTCCGTTAAGTTCCGGTCATTTTTTGCTGTTTCTGTTTTGCTTTTTTGGCGGTTCCGGCATAGCCCTGGTGAACAGTTATGAATAGGAGATTAATTTCTTGCACCAAAAATAGTTGATCCAATTCTCAGATTAGTACTTCCATATTGAATAGCCAACTCGAAATCCTGAGACATCCCCATCGACAACTCCAGTTCCATCTCATTCTTTCCCAACTTATTGGCAACAATGGCTCGGACTTCACGGAGTTTCTGAAAATCCGCATTCTCTTCACGACTTTGGCTTTCCACAATTGATCCAATTGTCATTAGACCGAGTAGTTCCAAGTTTGGGCATTCACCAACAATGTATTCGGCTATCTTCGGAGCTTCTACTTCTTCGGCACCACCTTTGTTCTCTTCTCCACTTGTGTTGACTTGAATAAAGACATTCAAGCGGGTTTTCAACAGACTACAAGCTTTTTGGAAAAGTCTGGCATGTTTCTCGGTGGCAATTGTTTCTACACACCATAAATTTGGAATTGCGGCGATTTTGTTGATCTGAAAAATTTACCATTAACAGGGTGTATAAAAAAACGAAATTTGGGCGATTTTTTCATGTTTTTTTCACGAATTTTTTTTCAAAGATGATTTTATTAGGGCTAATTTTATGCAAGGAATCAATTGCGCGCATTTACGAAGCTTGAAAGCGCTTCCCTGACCCTGAATCAGGGAATCGGAGTGTGTGTATTGAAGAGAAAATTGAAATGTTTAGATTTTCTGTCTGAAAATGATCTTTCTGGGGATAATTTTATGCGGGGAATCGATTGCGCGCATTCCCAAAGCTTGAAAACGCTTCCCTGATTTTGAAAAAAAAAGAAAAATTTGTTTATACAATCTTTAAAAATTACATGCGTTGATTGTAACCTCCCAATAAAGTGCCACTGAATTTCAGGACAAGTATCTTGAAGATTTTTTGCCTTTTCTATCAACTCTTGAACATAATTCTCCCCAAAATGTCGTTGTCCTTCCTCATAACAAGCTTTGACAAGATCGGAAGAAAATGTCTTTGAAACGGCAACTAATCGCGGTTCATCTACAGCCAAAGAACTCGGTATGGCCTTTGAGGCAGAAACAGTGGACTGGATTCTTTGTAAAACGTGGCGCAAATTTTTAACAACGTTCACTTCCATTCTAAGCTTAAGCTAAATTTACAAGTTTGATCAGTTAGTTGGACTTGCTCTGGCAAGTTAAGCAACGTTGGGGGAGCGCGGTTTCGATCCCGCTTGTTGAAATGTGAAAAAACGCGAATTTCAAAATTTTTTTGACACTACACCCTAAAATAACCAAAATTCGATTTTTTTGGTAAAATTAGATTTTTGTCTAAAATTCGATTGGTTGACTAAAATTCGATTTTTTTGTTGTAAAAGTTCGATTTTTGTCTAAAATTCGATTTTTTTTGGCAAAAAAACTCGTATGAAAAATGGACTATAATATATAATCAATGGCTTATAACAAATTTTTCATAAGACAAGCCTCAAAAAAAATTTATTCAAACAAAATATACAACAACAATCAAATCAAAACCTAAAATGTGTTTTCGAAATTAAAGGATGCACCGCATCAGTGCCCGTTAAACCAGACAATGGTCCGCCAGGTTCATTTGATAGAGTGAATTTCTTCAACGGATGCTGAATCTTGTGCTTTTCTTTGATTTCTAGAGGAGCCGCTAAGATCTTTTCTTTTCGTCCGAAGTAGCCAGTTTTCCTGTGCCATAGCCCACTGGACATCTTGTAACCGAAACGACGATGCATTTGTGCCGAACCGTATTGCTGCGTCTTCACATCAACGTGCGAAATTCTGCCCACGGTAGCAAAACAGCGCTTGTCGAAAGCAAATTCCTTTCCAAATGGCATTCGTACAACCACTTTTTCATCTGTGTGCCTCATAATCGTCCCTGAGCTGCCCGCAGTGATAATAAATACAGCCGAGTCTAACGTTGGATAGCGTTCAATGCAGCAGATCGAAGTGCCTATGTTCAATGCTCCAAGGCGGTATGCATTCCCTTCTAAGCCAACAATAGGAATCGATGGGATATAGCCGAATGTTTGAATGATTTTTCCAGCATGCATGTCTTCTGTGGCGATAAGCCAACGTTTACCATTCATACCAGCCACAAGTGCAATATAGGCAGAGCGATTCGGATCACGACGCACTTCCAAGACCTGAAAATTGGTAACACACAGCGATGTTAGTTTCTTTCGAAAACCTCCTCTGTGAAACATGCCCTTTAGTCAACTCAAGAATACGAATAATTCGAGCTTCAACAAGTAGTATAAAAAGCGACAGTTTTCAAATATTCATACGCTCTAATGAAACGAAAATTTTATACCAACACATAAAACATTAACAAAAACAACAATCAATAATACATATTATACATAAAGATTCTCGAAGTTGAATTCTTCTACTTGGTTAATTGGCAAAACAATTCATCCATAAATACAAAGCCATCGAACTCGCCCGAGTATTGACACAAAAACTCTGAATTTGGTTTCTTCGTTCCATTATGTCGTTTCATTCGTATCGTTCCATTCTCTTTCGTTTCATTAGAGCCTATGCCGGTGAAAACTGTGTGTCTATTGAGCGCGTTTTATGCTACTTTTTTGAATTATGCGAACTTTGAGCCGACTAAAAAGGGCACGTTCCACCGAGGAGGTTTTCGAAATAAGTAACGCGATTTTTTTCGTAAAAAATCCTACTCGCTCATCATAAGACTTGTCAGGTTCATCTGGTCCTCTTCGATGAAAGTCAATCATAAAATAATCGAACTTCACACCACCACCAATATGTTGATTCACCTTCCTTCCCGTTTCTGGGTCACGTCCACCAAGTTTTCTCACAACTAGAGGAGCCGTCGTATAATTTCCACCAGTTAATTCTTTTAAGTGCTAAAGATGAGACTTGGGAGCTAGTTCACTTCATATATATCCAGTGGGAGGAGACGGTTCAAGGGGTGTCATAGCCCATGCTCCCCGGAGCATTGCTCCCTGAAACACCCTGAGTAGCGCGAAATGGTGGGCTTGAAGAACAAAAATAACATCCCCAATGTGTTTCTCGACTAAAAAAACCATGTTTTTCGGCTGATTTTGATTTTGAAGGGCGAAAAATTTTCGACTTTTGGACCACGATAAGTGAATCCAACAAAGTGAACTAGCTCCGAGGATTGTATAAGTTTTTTTATAGATAAACTACCCACTTTTTCATCCCATAAATGTCTAGGCTTATTCTCAGGTTTTGGAGTTTTTGCTAGACCATTAAACTGGTGTCCTCCTTTGAATCGCTGAGAAATCAATGTCAATGAGCTTGATTGGAGTAATCTAGATGCCCAAATGCAAGTGTTTTTACTCATATCACTAAAAAAAAATTTAAATATCCAAATTTATATTTGAAAAATCGAAAAAAATCATAAGGGTTTATGTTTCCCCAAATTTTTGGAAATTTTCTAAGGGGGAACCAAGGCAAAATTTTGAAAATTTCCGGGTAGGACTTCCATAAAAAATTTCTGGCTACTTCACTGATTACATAATAAAAACAAATAAATATATATTAAGTTCTTCAAACAGGAAGACAAGCATAAAAAAAATCATAAAACTAATTTATTCTCCTGTTATATAACATAACAACTATTATCTATTATCAATAAGAACTATAGTTCTAGGGATCACTTCTTCAGTAGCCACATAGAGGAATCGGTTTTGCCATGTTCCATCCACTTTGGCTATTTCTGCATAAGCCTTACCCGTACTTTTATCGCCTTTTATATGGAACATCTAAAAAATGATCATCAGTGGCGGAAATCTGGGTGTATGAAAAGAAAAACAGAGATATTGTGGATCAGGGAGAGTCACCCTAGGGTCAAAAATCGAAAAACTTTTTTCTAAATTTAAAAAAAAGACATATTTAGAAGTAATTTTATGCGAAAAATCGATTTCGCTCATTCCCGAGACGTGAAAACCTTTGTTTGGCCCTTAAAAATTGAAAAATACGTATTTTTATGTGAAAATATGATTAAAAATACATAGTTTTCAATTTTTAAGGGTTGAACAAAAGTTTTCACGCTTCGGGAATGCGCGTAATCGATTTTTCGCATAAAATTACCCCTAAATATGTCATTTTTAACATTTTTTTCGATTTTTGACCCTGGGGTGACCCCCCCTGATCCACAATAGCTCTGAAAATTCTAAATGCCTACCACTCGAACACGTTCTTGTCCGTCCTTTTCAAAGCGATGGTGCGCATAATGGCGGCGTCTTCCGCGTCCAGTTTCTTCACCATAAACCTTGATTTGAGAACCAAATAGATCCAAACAGCGTTGATCTGCTTTCACCTCTCTGATACCATTGTTGACGATCGTCTGCGGCGAATCGGCTGCAAACATTTCACCATAGATAAAGTAAACGATGCCACCGATGGCCACAACAGCTACCAAAATAGCAGAATACAGAAATGTATTTTCGACTCCTCTTTTTACTAAAAAACGAGAGATAAAAAGAACTTGATTAAAATTTAGGTCAATCTTTTTAGTTGAAAATTTAGAAAATTCAGTTAGAAATAAGGAATCGTGCATATGGCATAGCCAGACCCCAGGAATACTGTATTTGAGTCATGAAAAATGGGCATTTTTTGAAAACTCCAGATACGATATTGCAATTCAATTTTGCAACAAAAAAATGGATTTTTTGTTCAAAAAATCGCATTTTTGAGCAAAAATAGGGTTATGTTTTTTTCTGATTTTGAAAATTTTTGAAATGTCCATTTTTCACTAAAAAAATAGATTTTTTAGTGAGTTCTATTTGTACACTGATCAGAAGGGCCTCGCCTATCCCCATCAAGGGCAAAAAAGTAGGTGGTACAACCTTTTCGCCCCTGCTCCCACATACCTTTTTCAGCGGTAGTTTTAGGCTCTTTTTCTTCTGGCATAAATATTTCTTCGATATAGCTCTTTTCACGATCAACATCTCTCAAAGCAGTTGACTTAGATGATTTAGGCAACTTCGGCTTTTCTGTTGCTGATTGAACTGGCTGATCTTTTGATGTAGAGGAAAAAGTTACAATTCGAATATATGTAGGATTTATCGATGACGAAGCTTGAACATGATGCCTCAGAAGTTGTAAATTTAATTTCCTATGTAGTCGTAAAACAATCATTTTCTGAAAGTAAACTTGTGTCAAAAATTTTTTTCTAAACAGAGAAATTTTCAATTACACAAATTTGTTTTAGGTTCAGTGCTAGTCAACGCTAACTGTCGCTCAATTAGGCTGCGCGCTAACCGTCTCAAACGCTAGGTCGAGACGCTAGACGTCTTGAATTCAGGACATTTAGCGTCTCGACCTCGTTTGAATTAGTCAGAGTATTGACACGAAAACCCTGAATTTTACAAGCTTAATTATTTAAAAACAAAGACGGTCTCGACAAGACGAACAAAACGACACAAAATTTACCCCATTTGATAATTGTTTTGGGTTATTGAAACGAAACCTCTGAATCGTACCCCCACAATTTTTCGGCGATCTTTTTTTGGTCGACGATTTTTCCAAACCACCTTATTTTGAGAGGCAAGGCAGATACACACATGGGACTCGAACCCTTCACCTTTAAAAGAAAGTACTCTATCCAACTGCGCTATGCGACCTTATTTTACATGTTCTTATATGCCCTAAAAAAGCGAACAAAATCTAAAAAACACTTTGGTTTATGAAGCCATAAACTTTATAAAAAGTTCAAAAAATTTTGCATTTTTATTTGATTGAATTGAATAAATATACAGGAAAATAAATATAACCAGGTTTCAGAAGCTCTTTCTTTTGCTCATTAAGCCATGTTTTTGAGTGCAAATAAAGTGTTTTGTTTTGACTAATGAGCAAAATACTTTTCTCCATATATAGATAGTATAAAATATCACACTGTAAAACCATATATAAAAAGATATACACACAATGTTTGCTTTTGGGTAAAGTGATGCAAAACCCGCACTTTCAACTCTGGAGCACTTTTTTATGCAAATGCGAATCCTTCACTGCACTCTCGTATTGCCAGTAACAACATTTGACGAAGTTTTTCATAGCTTTCATACTGAGGTAAATCGAGCTGATTAAAACAGGTGTGGGCACTTGGCAAGCGATCGGTTGAACGATGATCCATATGGATGGTGAACTTTTGCACTCCATTCATGCCTTCTAATTGGGAGAACCCTTGAAGAGGAACCTTGCTAGTGCCCGTAACAAATTGTAAGAATTTAGCCAAATCTTCTTGCTCGAATGATCGTAGAGCTCGCCAGAACCATTGGATTTGCGGGGAGCTTCGTGTATAGGTTTTGTAGTCGGTGTTGTTACACAGGTCGTCGATGTCGATTTCTGGGAGGCCAGAGATGAGCAATTCAAGTTCTTGTTCATTGAAGATGGAGATGAGCTTTTTGGGGATGATATCATAAAAGCCTTCAAGGAATGCGTCTATTTGTTTGCGGATAGATTCGGTCATTTTCATTTGGCACACCTGAAAAATAGGAAAATTATTATGATTCGAAGGGGCAGTAACGTGATATTAGGGATTTCGAAAATCTTTTTATTTGAAACATACATATTCGGGGATAGCCCATATATGAGTTTGAGCTCAATTTTTGTCGAAAAAATTTTTTGACCTTGAAAAATTTTCGCGCACTAATTTTGCGAGATTCTTCAGAAAATTTGGTATGAACATTAGCCTAAACTTTGAGGCCATTTTCCGAGAAAACTACGCACTTTTGAGCTTCGCGATTTTCCTGTCCCCATACCAAATTTTCTGAATCTCGCAAAATTAGCGCGCGAAAATTTGTTGAGGTCAAAAAATTTTTTCGATAAAAAATTTGAGCTCAAACTCATATATATGGGCTATCCCCGAATATGTTGTTTCAAAGAAAAAATTTTTAATGCAGATTTTCAAAATCCTGGGCTACGGCACTGCGAAAGAGCAACATACCAGCTTAACATATTCTTCTTTATTTTCATCGGTAACAACTATTTGGGAGCCATCCTCTTTGAGTTGACGCAATGAACGAACTCCAAACTCTTCCACTTCAACAGCGAAATTCAAGTCGGTTCCCAAAGTTTCCACAGGGTTCTCCAATAAGAATTGCAACGACTTGAAATAATCAGGATCCTCCGATTCAATATCTTGATATCTGACATTGATATTCAGGATGTGCTTGTAGAAAGCACGAGTGAAGTAGCAATCCAGTTGTTTGTTATCTTAAAAAGATCATTTTTAAAATCTGCAAAAGCTTAAAAAACGCTTCCCTGATTCAGGGAAGGTCTGTATATTGAAGCGAAAAGTCGCAAAAGTGCGATTCTTGCCTAAAAACGACCCCTTTTGGGTAAAAATGTGAGGGAAATCCGAATTTGACATCTAAAAATTTCTCGGATTCAAGAAAAGCTGTATATCGACACGAAAATTCGAGAAATAACATTTTTGCTCTAAAAACAACGCTTTTTCTTATATGAAAAAGCGTTATTTTTAGACCAAAATGTGTTATTTTCTCGAATTTCGCGTCGATATACAACTTTTCTTTGAATCCGAGGAATTTTATAAATTTCAAATTTGGATTCTTCCAAATTTTTGACGAATTTTTCGATTTTTACCCCAAAAAGGGGACTGTTTTAAGGCAAAAATCACATTTTTGTGACTTTTCGCTTCAATATACAGGCTTTCTCTGAATCAGGGAAGCGTTTTTTTCGCTTATCTTACCATAAATAGCTTTAGCAATAATTCTTCCAACAAACTTGAAGTAATCCAAATGTTCAATGTTGATATATGAAGCTTTATTAATCATGTAAGTGACACGATCTCCTGGAGCTTTTTGGAATAACGCATAGTTTTCGTTGAAGATTTCACGAGTAATCACCGAGTACCATTCACGCAATAGCCCACCTGCGTCTTGGCCTTCTTCGCCTTCAAAGATAATATAGAAGCGGGCCTTCCAGTCGGCACTCTTTAGGCGGATCAATTCACGGAAACTATCATAGAAGAGATGGCTTCTGCGGATTCGTACAGCTACATCTTCATGCCGGAATCTGAAAATGATGTTAATAAGTAAAGTACAGACTGTATAAAGAAATTTGGGCGATTTTTTCACATTTTTTCGAGAAAAATTTTTTCAAAAATTAGCCCTATTAGGGCTAATTTTTGCGAGAAATCGATTGCGCTCATTCCGAAGCGTGAAAATGCTTTCCTGATTCATGGAAATGAGTGTTTTGTATAACGAAAATAGAAAAATTTTGGGTTTTCTGCCTCAAAATCATTAAAATTTTTCTTTTTTTCTGCTACGGGGCCGGCCTCTCCTCTGTGCCGGCTCTAGGAACTTCCACAACGATCGGCTTCCCGTGAAAATCGTTGTGGAAGTTCCACATGTCGTTTTGAACCCTGTTGTGGAAGTTCTAGAGCCTCTTCTGCCTACTTCACACTGATCCCCCATCGCTTAATATTTAGTTATACCTAATACGGTCTTCCAGTTTACGAATCTCCTTGTAGAAGTATTTCCTTTTCACGTCAAAGTCCAACAGTTTGGGGAAGTAAGTGAGAATTGAGAACGCATTTTCTTCCATAAGATTGTTGGTATTCCCTCTGAGGATTTGATTGAGCACAGTGCGATGCTTTTCTAAAATCGGATTTTACTTACACACACGTGGGCAAGGGGTGGGGGACATGATTGACCATCCACCCTATTTCGCCGCATTCGCGAAAAAAAAATTAAGTACCCAATTCGCATTTTTTCGAGCAAAGCGCGAAAATTTTGAAATTTTTATGTGAAAAATGCAAAATGGGTCATCAAAAAATGCATAAATCGCCAAAAAATCGCATTTTTATACACCAAACTCACGAAAATTCGATTTTTTATAGACAAATTCGCATTTTTGGCCGCTGATTCCATCCCTTGCCCACGTATTTTACTACAAGCCAGGCCTCTCAGATTTTGAAATTCGCATAAACATCGAGTTCAAGTTGAATTTTCTAAAAAAAGTTTCTTCACAAACCCCCTATTGAAAAAATTTCAGCAGGGGGTTTGTGTGGAAACTTTTTTTCTCAAATTTCAACATCTGAAAATCCTGCTACAAGCATACCAGCAAATTCAAGCAATCGTTGAGTATGTTTTGTAAGTTGTACTTTTCCATCTTTTGACGTTGCTGCTGTTGCCGATGTGCTAGGAGTATCCGCTGTCACAGCAGCACCTGATGCTGACAGAGCACTTAATGCGCTCAAACTCTCTGCTTGGATAGTAAACGCGTGAGCCAGGAAGAAAGCTTCAGCTGCGTTTTGCAACGTCAATACAGCCCTCGAATCAAATTGCGACACTTCTTCCAAACACATGCTCAATGAATTCCACAATGGATTGAGTGTCTCCAACATAGATTGCAGGCATGCTTCTTCGACCTCTTCAGTCTTATCTTTTTCGACCGGTTCTTCGCTAGGTTTTTCACCTTCTTTTTCTTGGACAGGTGGAGCCGGTGGTTTTCGTCTCTTCTCCAAAACCTGCAGCTGATTTCGAATATAGCTGATGGATTCCAAGGATTTGAGTAATTTCTTCGGCTGATTATTTCGAGCGGTGAATGCCTTTAATGCAGGCGGCAAGGTGACCTCATGAGCACTGCTGCTGCTGCTTGAAGGCTTCTGCGAGGCTTCTTTTTCTTGTAAATGATCTGTTGGAGTTTCGGTAGTTTTTGTCGACTCCTTCTTTTCGCGAATCAGTTCTTCCAGGAGTGATTCGATCTGTTGGTGTAATTGAAGGCCTAGTTGTTTGATCGAGTCGTACAAGATTTCAAATAGGGCCGGTCGCTGTTCAGCCATGGATCGCATGACTTGGATGATGAAGTTTCGACCATCTTTCAGACCTTCTTCGACACAAGCTCCATCAAGGATTAGCTAAAATGGAAGTTTTGATAAGAAAATAAAAAATTTGGGAGCTATTATGGACCAGGGGAGGGTCACCCCAGGGTTAAAAATCGAAAAATTTTTTCTAAATTAAAAAAAAGACATATTTAGGGGTAATTTTATGCGAAAAATCGATTGCGTGCATTCCCGAGGTGTGAAAACATTTATTTTACCATTAAAAATTGAAAAATTAGTCAAAAATTGGAAAATTTCTGAAAAATCGAAAATCATTTTTTTGTCAAAAATTCAATTTTTTGGCTAAAATTGTTTGAAACGGTTAGCGAGCAGCCTTACCCGAATCAGCGTTGACATTTTATTCGTGAAGCTGGAAACTTGATCAGACGGTAAATTTCGCTTTTTTATAGCATCATCCGGTAGGGCTTGTGAAATCGTGTATAGTAACCGAAGCATCTTATCAAACAAGGCAGAGTTCGTCTTGAGCAACTTCGATGAAGAATTCTCCAATAGGATTGAAATCGGTGCTTGATCAAACGTTTGGGGAACAATTTCGCGTAATGGATGCAAATTTTTGGATGCCGGTTTTGGTTTCACACCTTCATGCGGTTGTTTATTGATCCTAAAAAATTTGTTATACCATAGTTGTAAATAGGACTCCAACTTTTTAACAGTAGTCCAAAAGTGATCTAGTTCAGGTACATGACTAGTTTTTTCTGGTACTTTATCAGCAAATCGGATTGCTTGTGGCAGGAAATGCGGGGGGAAGTTTCGAGCTATGAAGATCAGCGTCTCCAAGACACGACTGCAGATGGTTTGCTTCACCAAGTTGTGAACGACGACTAAAATTATTGAGTTCAATTTTTTTGTCAAAAATTCAATTTTTTGGCTAAAATTCGATTTTTTTCAAATTTCAGTTTTTGTCAAAAATTCAATTCTTTGGCTAAAATTTTTGCCCGTAATTTTGAAACTTGAATATATACCTTTGTCCTTAACTCGGAGAGCCTTTTCGGACTGGCTTAGAGCTGTTTTGACTTGGAAATGATCAATCCATCCATTGTTCGGAGTACTCATGTCCTCTTCATGAGTCTCTTCGGTGAGCACTTTGAGCATCGACAACAAACACCAGATAGCAAAATCGCAAGTTCCCGGATGGGTGCAGATTATTTTCAACAGTTTCTAAAAAGGTTTATGTAAATTTAAAAAAAATGAATTATCAAGATCTTTGGCAAAACTAGAAGTGAATTTTCGAAGCCCCGGTGGAAGTTTTTTTAAAAATAAAAATTGTACCTGGAAGCGTACCAAATTGAACCTCTCTTGCTCCATGAAAAACAACAAAAACAATGTCACAATAGATTCTTGATCAAATATTTGAATCCCATTTCCAGCACTAGGTGTTTCGGGAAATGGTGGCATTAGCCCTGCAGTGCCCATGGCAGCTCCTCCCTGAGGTACTGCTCGGATTCCCTGTGGCCGGTCGAACATCCGAGCAATTCTGAACAGTTGCTGTTGTTCCCAGTTCGATCTCAATCTTCGCGCTTCATCGGCTAGATTTTGAGGTAAAGCTTGGACCACTGAATCGTCCGCATCTGCCAACACCTGAGCTCGAAGCCCAGGTGGAAGCGATTCAAACAAAGCGGCGATATCGACATCTGGCGCTGGTGGATTGCCTTGATTAATATTGGCATTCTCGGCAGCAGCTTGTTCTTGACGTTGTTGAGCCAAACGCTGTTCATGTTGGGCGAGAACTTCTTCTTGTAGCTCTGGTGGGAGAGCAGCCATGAATTCTTGATCGATGCCTTCGGTTTCCATGGCATTATTCGCCTCAGCATTCTCGGCGACAGGTTCTGCAGGCTGGTTGATGCTTTGGGTGCGTTGTCGATTGGCTTGTTGGATGCGTTGCTGGCGAAGGTGGTCTCGAATGACTTCTTCGCGGATGTCATCGGGAAGGGCGGCCAAGAATTCTGGATCTAATCCTTCGGGAATTTCGATGTCTAAATTTTTAAAATAAGTTTAAAGAGAAAAGTATCATATTGTAATTTTGGGTATGTTATGTAAACACCCATCTTTCTATCTCACAAACCTCCGAGTATTTCTCTGTATTCATTCGGAACATTCGATGGGCCAGGTTCGGCTTGAGCTGCTTCAGGTTGCACAGTATTAATCTCTTCAGCATTTTGGTTTGTTGCTGGTTGGTCATCAATCTCCATCGCACTAAGATTAGCGGTAGTTACTGTAGATTCATTATCTTGTTGTGTAGTATTTGCTTCGGAACTTTCTTGTGTGGTCTCAACTGTAGTTTCAGCTACAGGAGTTCTTGATCGTTCATCGGCCGAAGTGTCTTCATCACCACCCGCAACGACTCCGGCAAATCTGCTTGATAGATCTGCTGAATCTATAGATTCAATCGAATGCATTTCTGTATCTTCTGGATTAGGCTCCTCAAGAGCTTCTTGAATATTGGAATCACTCGTCTCTTCATTTGCCGCAGGATTTTCTGTGCTGACAGATGTTGTCACTGAAGCAGACGCTGTTGCTTGCTCCGATACGGATATATTTGCTTGATTGGTAGTGCTAGTTTCTGCTCTTTCTTGCTTCCTTTCGGGCTAAAAAGGAATTTATAAACTCATTAAAAAAACGGCATACTTTTTCCTCAACAACTTCTAAAGTTTTCGTCAGATATGCAAACACCACGATGGCCAAGTAGTGCATCGAAAGTGGGTCCAACAAGTTGGCCTGGTCGGTCAAACGATCCAAGAAGAACGGAATGAATGCATCCACAATTCTTCGATCAGAATTGATTTCCTAAAAATTAAATGATGAATATTTTTTGTAGGCTCTTACGAAATCGTAACGACCGCTGTTTCCTTCAAGTAAATGGCCAAGCAACTCTCTCGGGTAGTCGTCTCTGTTAGCGCCACCAGCATGGTGCCATCTGCGCAAGGCGCCTTGTCGACGCAGGCCTTGCACACGACGACCCGCTAACAAACGGTGAAACTAAAAAATATATTGTCATCATATATTATCATTTTTGTCATATCTTTCTACTATCTAGTCCCGCAAAATTGGTTCATGTTAGGTTAATTTGATAGCACAGGTTTTTTGACCCCTGCCGAGTCACTCAAAACGATTTTTTCGGGGCCCTTAAAGTGTTTTCATCTAATTTAAAAAGTAATCGAAAAAGGAATACTTGGGGCACAATATACTAGATTTTGGTGTAAATCTGTCTTATTTTGAATTTTCTATGCCAATTTAAAGTTGGGGGTACCCCTAGCACCCTCCCCTTCTCACAGGGAAAATTTTTTTAGCCCCTGAAACCTTTGCCAATCGATTCCCTGGTAGAAAAACTCCCAGTATGTGTCTTTTCCTTTTTTGACACAGAATTTTCAGACTACTTACTGGATATCGATGCCGTCCATGATGCATTTCCCTGTC
The DNA here is from genome assembly GCA_900406225.1 of Acrobeloides nanus. Taxonomy (NCBI): domain Eukaryota; kingdom Metazoa; phylum Nematoda; class Chromadorea; order Rhabditida; family Cephalobidae; genus Acrobeloides; species Acrobeloides nanus. The sequence continues at coordinate 57,148 of OZJO01001129.1, read as the reverse complement.
AGCAATTGTCACCGTGTCGTGATCACCAATCAGAATTGTCCTCAGCGCGTAATTGTGCATCGATGCAAGATTATCGTTCTCTGTGCTTTGACGCTCGGCAACCGGCGGTGGATTGATGGTTAGCGGCGGTCTTGACAGTAGCGGATGTTGGCTAACAATCGGGTCTGATTCTGAAGGGATCGCTCCAATTGCACCACTCGATCTTAAAGCAAGTCCAAAATCTCGGGGAATTCCACCAGCCATGAAATGGCGTCTTCCATCAGCCAGGAAATCGGCAAAGTAGCTAGCCGACGCGGCAAGCATTTCGAAATCGTCGAAGAAAGAGTCAGGTGGTGGGATAAACGCAGCGCCATCTCGGATAGCGGCCACTCGAGCTGGTCGCAATCCTGGATATGGATCATTAGGTCGCATTTCATGCTCCATATAATCGGCATCAAAGATGTTTTCGATCTCGTCCTCATCTTCGGCATCATCGGCTTCGGTGTCATCTTCCCTTTCTTCATCCTCCTCATCATCTTCGTCCTCATCAATATCCCTGATAATCTCATCTCCAACATCTTCGATTCGTTGAAGCTGTACTTCAATTCGTGGTGGCATATGATCGTCTTGTTCCATTTCAGGCTGGTCGGAGCTACTGGAGCTACGGTCATCTTCCATCGCGGCATCGGGAAAGACAGCGTCAATATCCAGGGCACTGGCTTCATGTGTCGTATCAGGCATGCGTGAATCATCTGGATGGTCGTCTTCACTGCTTGATTCCTCGTCATGTTCGGCATTGGAACCACCGGAATTGGATAAGTCGTCATAGTCATCTTCGTCGTCATCATCGTCTTCTTCGTCGTCCTGTTCCATGTCGTCTATTCTGTCGTGATGGACGAAAACTCGGGCAGCAAGGTTGTCGCCGGCATCTTCGTCTTCATCGTCAAACTGATCTTCGCGAGCGGGATGCACATCGTTTTCGATTCCAGCAGCGTTTCGTAAATCTAAAAAATATTTTAAAAATTTTGGAGCTCTTCTCCCTGGGGAGACGCAATCAACAGGATTCCAAAAACTGATACTTTTTTGAAGTAATTTTATTATATCCTCTAAAGGCTTGGGGTTAGGCTTAAGCCTAAGGTTAAGCCTAGGCTTAGGCGTAACCTTAAAATTACTTCAAAAAATTAGTTTTGTTTTTGTATTACTTACGATCAACATGCGCATTTAGCGTAGCTAACGCCGACGCAACTCGGCCTTCAAGTTCTTGTTGGTTTATCGGAGCGCTAAGAGCGTCTCCTCCAACTGGCTCATTACTACCACCTTCTCTAGCTGCTGCTACTGCCTCTTGGGGTGGATTTTGAGTGCCCTGTTGTGCTTGTGTTGCTTGATTGGTTGACGTGGATGTTGGAGCATTGATCTGACTGAAAACCCGCGCCAACTCTTCAAACATCCGTAAAATCGTGTTCAAGGCGTCACTGGCCATCTTGTCTTGTAGCGGAAGGTACCTAAATTGAAAACAGTCAAACTCCGTTCGATGACACTCTGCGGGGGACATAACGACCACGAAGGGATGCCGAAATTGACTTTCTATTAAACCAAATTTTCCCGCTGGCATCCCTGTGTGGTCGCTTTCAGGTGTCACTCCTACCAAATCGCCTTGGCAAAATCAATCACGAGATTTTTCTTATACATCAATCGAAGAACCGAGTGTTGGTGTTTGATCGACTCTCTTGAACGTTGCAACGCGTGTGTTTGTGTGGAATCTCGAATGAGTAGCACCAATCTGGCCAATTGCACCACCTTATCACATAGCTCTTGAGGCTGTTTTGTGTTAGCTAGTGCGCCATGTAGGGTCGAGCGGATCTCGGTCACCAATAGGTCATGCGCTTTCGCCGAGTTGCTCGAAGCCAGGTTCACGATTACGGCACGCACGGCAATTGTGATATCGTTGGCATTTTTGCGGCCTAGAAAGTCTTCCAAGAGGCAGGCTACGAAGGATCTCTTTTCGTGTTTGAGTTCGACCAGGAAGTGGGCTGCATTTCTGTAGCTGCGTAGGAGCTCGGCGATGAATTGTAGGAGGACTCCGTCTCGCATCACACGTTTTTCTTGATGAGCTTGGTCAATGGACATGAGTTCGTTGAAGGCCTGTGATAATATCTAAAATGGTTTGAATTAGCCCGTTTTTGACCGTAAATCGTTCCCTCATTCAGGGTCGGTGTATTGAAGCGAAAATCGAAATTAGCCATGACCCTGAATTAGCCTATTTTCGCTTCAATACACCGACCTCTTCCCTGAATCAGGGCCAGGGGAACATTTTCACGATTCGGGAATGCTCGAATCGATTTTTAAAAAACCCCCAATGGTGAAATTTTCAACCATACAACCCTCTTGTACATATTTTTCGATTTTCGCTTCAATACACTAACTTCTCCCTTGAATCAGGGTCAAGTAAGGGGTTTCACATATAATAGAATGGGCCATGAAAATGAAAATTTTTTTAATCCTACCATTTTAAGAACACTATCATTGCCATTCGTGGTCATCATGTGTTCGTGTGTGTCTGTGTCGGACTTTGTCGGCGAAACAACAACTTCGTTGTTTTTATGCTTGACCATTTGTTGCATAACAGAGATAAACGTTGAGGCATTCTTATTGCATAGCGGCATGAGTTGGTGCAACGCTCGTTTCCAATCTTTCTGATATCGTCGGGATTTCGTCGAAAGCATCCGCAAATTGGCATCAACCACCGAAACTGGTGCTCCGGACGCAAATTGCCGAAGTATTTTTTCATACGCATGGGTAAGGGTGGTTTCGTCGTCGAGGCAACAGCGTAAAATCAAGACGATGAGTTTTGTCATAGCTGGTGGCCATTGGTTGGAGCATTCAAGGGAGAAAAGTGCTGGGATGCCATCCGCCTAAATAAGGTTGTTGTAATAATGTGTGTGAGTTCTGCTCTGGTCTGTCAAAATCGAACAATTCGTCAAAAATTTAAAAATTCCTCAAAAATAGAAAATTCAAAAATAGAAAAATTCATCAAATATTGAAAATTCAAAAAATTGAAATATTCTAATAACCTACTTCAACAAAAGCATCCACATTCCCAGTGATCAGATTCAACAACAAAGACAACGCACTGAAGATATGATCCATGTGCAATGGCGCGTCGTTCGGCCGACTTTGAAGCATTTTGATGGCATTCTTGATCAACAATTTGTGCTGCGGCAAATCCAACGAAAGCCTCTTTTCGGCATCAAAAACTGTTTGTATGTCAAAGCCATCGACAAGTTTCGCCTTGCCATAAATCGGGGTCGTCTGTGCACTCGACTCGAGATAGCGTTGTGTCATGTCGACAAAATCGACGAGTACTGGTTTATCGTTGATAGTAATACGGCTCGAGGTTTTGCCATCCTTGAACGCTTGGCTCAATGCAGTACTCGCAATGGGCGGGTAGTCTCGCCAGCCAGAGTTGGAGCCATACCGTTCGTCGCTAACCTGTAAATCATTACACACACATAAATAATAAAATTGTTTTGGGTTATTGAAACAAAAACCCTGAATTTTCGTTTCAATAACCCAAAACAATTTTCAAATTGGATAATTTTGGTGTCATTTTGTTCATTTCATTAGCTATAAAAAATTGCTACATGCTCATTTTATGAAAATTTAAAAAACTGATTTTTCCGCAAAAAAGTTTATGTATTACAACGAAAACATGTACACAAATTCAAAATTTCAAACGCATTTTTTTTGAAAACTACAACAATTCAGAATTTACTGTAAAAACAAAAATGCTCCATTTTTCATGAACTTTACGAATACCATGACAACTTTTTTCCCACTAGACTAGTTCTTTAATAAATGTTGTTGTAATACAAAAATTTACCCAGTACATCCATTGGATATTTTCGACGGAGTCAGTGAATAGTTTGCGACGTTCGTAGAGTCGTTTTTCTTTTTCGAACAAGTCGAGCCAGAGTAGGAGTGGTGGTAGGAAGCTAAAAAATAGTGGGTTTATTTCAAAGCGAAAAAACGTTTCTTTGATTCAGGAAAGGCCTGTGTACTGAAGCGAAAAGTCGCAAAAATACGACTTTTGACATCAAATAAGTAAGGAAGCATTGATGCAATTAACAATTTATGCGCATAAAATAATATTCATTTGAAACACACACAAATGCGACTTTTCGCTTCAATACACAGGTCTTATCTGAATCAGGGAAGCGTTTTTAAGCAAAACAAACATTTCCCTGATCCAAGGAAGACCTGTGTATTGAAGCGAAAAGTCGCAAAGATGCGATTTTTGCAACTTTTCGCTTCAATACACAGGCCTTAACTGAATCAGGGAAACGTTTTTTGTCTCATGAAAACTCACGGAGCATTAGCTTTCCCTTTGTCCATTGATGTAAAAAAGACACGAGTCAACATGTTGTAGAAATTCGAATTCAAGACCGCCTCCAAGTAGGCCGTATCAAACTTTTGCCACAACAAACAAAGCAAATGCAAGGTGGATGCAAATCTCGTGGCAACCTTCTCATTCTCCATCGACTGGGACACTTCGTCGATCACGTTGCTCAGGTCGGCTATTAGTAGCTGTTTGATGAGCACGTTTTGGACCCATTCAGTGGCAACTGGCTCATTGATGAACACCGTTAGCAGCTCGGCAATTCCGAAGACCAACTTGGTATCTTTTTCCAATAAGGCCAGGCAACGCGGGATGATCTCATCGCAAATATATTTGATGCTTCCCTTGAAGTCAATTGTGTCGGCCTCGGAGAGATTTGGCGTCGGTTCTTCAGTCGGTTCAGAGGCTTTTGAAGTGCTTGGAGTCTCTTCGACCTCCATTTTATTCTCGACTTCAACTGGGGTTACTTCTGTTGATGTTACTTGTGTTGGTGTGACTTGTGTTGGTGTTTCCTGGGCTGGGGTTTCCTGACGTGGCTCGGCAATCGATGTTGTTGCGGTGTTGAACGTCAACAGGTATTCGGCTGCCTCGGGAACAGTGGTGAATTGCAGAAGTGCCTCGGTGGCGTCGGTTCTCAAGAAGCCCATCTCCACAAGTGTTCTCACTTTGTCCTCATCGACTTCATGCAAGAGTATGTCCATGGTGGGGGAAGTTTCTTTCGCTTTCTCAGATTGGTTTAATTGGACCATGGCATGGACTAGCTCTTGTAGTACGCAAATCACTCGGTCGACTAGCTTGCACGCAGCACTGCCGTCTGTGGAGTCGCCTAGCATAGCCACGTCAAAGAGTTTTGTCAAGCTTTTCATAGCATCCTAAAAAAGCTGAATAAAATATCATTCGGCAAGATCTATTTTAAGGCTTCAAAAACATGGTTATTTTAAGGCTGTTCAAATAAATTCTCTTACATTTTGACATACTGCAAAGTATTTCTTGACATCAAACGTTTCACAAAGCACTCTATCATTCTTGTTGCGAACATACAAAACAGAATCAACGCTAATCAAGCGCTGAACAATGCATAGCCATGAGATTAGGCTGGTATTTGCATCGTCTAAAAAAATTATTTTTAAGACCAGTCCAGTTTTTAACAAAAATTATTTAAAAGTAAAGTTCATGTTGGGGTGATCAACTTTTGCGTTGGAAATAAATTCTAAATCGTTAACCCTTTGGAGATAAATGAGAAACAAAAATGCATGAAAAATTTAAATGAGTTTGTATATTGGAGCGAAGTGCCTGATCATCAATATGGTCGATTTATTGAAACGATTGATCAAATTCAATAGATTTCTATTTATTTTTTATTGATTGTACTCACGAAGAGCTATCCAATAAATCGTTTCAATATGCAGATCATATTGATGATCAGGCACTTCGCGCCAATACAAACTCGTTGAATTTTTTGAAAATCGTGTTTGAAGTTGGAGATTTTTGAAAAATTTGTGTATTACAACGAAAACATAAACACAGTGAAAATTCGTTCCTGAATCAATAAAAGTTGTGTATCGATGCGAAAATTTAAAAACATTTTCCGACTTACGAAAACTGCCAAAAAATTTTTTTTGAATTTTCAATACACAACTTTTATTGATTCAGGGACGACGTTCATATTTTCTTTGTAATACATAGATTTTTCAAAAATCGCCAACTTCAAACGCAATTTTCTCAAAAACTACAACGATTCAGAATTTACAGTAAAACCAAAAAATGCTCCATTTTTCATGAACTTTCCGAATATCAACAAAACATGGCAACTTTTTTTTCCGCTGAGGAATGCTCCTTTAATTCTTACCGTTAATCCCCTTGGCTAAGAAGACATCCGAAAGCTTAAAGAAGCTATGATGACATATGGATTTGTAGAAGAATGGTAGCATGAAATGTGGTGAGCGGTGATCATCAAAGAAAAGAAGCTTCCTCACGAGTGTCAACGAGTTACCCATATAGTAATGACTAAAAAGAAAATTATTTGGTGTTTCAAAATGAACTGGTTTAGGGAAAACACTATAAGGTACATGTTTTCGTTGTAATACACAAAATTTCAAAAATCGTTAACTCCCTATATCGAACAGATTGTTTTACTTCAAAGTTAGGTCGTAAAGAAACTCTTGACCCTGATTCACGGATGGGTGCGTATATTAAAGCGAAAATCGCCCAAATCAGGAAAATTTTTTCATGCTTCGAAAATATGCATAATCGATTCCTCGCTTAAAATTACCCTGGAAGATGATTTTTAGAAATGAATAATAGAAATTCCTGACCCTGATTCAGAGATGGGATGCGTGTATTGAAGTAAAATAGCCAAAATCGAGCGATTTTTTTCACTGAAGCACCCCGTGTGTGTGAATACGATCCAATCAGACTTTTTGAGTGTAACTCATGTTTTCGTGTCAATATAAAGACTTTTCTCTAAAACTTACAAGCTCTCTTCTGGAAAAGAAGAATCCCACTTGAGTAGCTCATTAAGACCCGCAAAGAGTGACTCAGCCAAGAAATTGGCATGCTTCATATAAGTCTGGTCGATTCCTCTTCGGGCTCGTTGCAGCCCACCGAAGAACACCTTCGCAATCAGATTGATAATTTCCGCGAGATGCTTATGGCTTCGTCCCAGCATTTGGCTAATGTTTTTGGACGCACTCGAGACTTGTGGCGTCTCTTTGTTCTCGGCCGGTGTGGAGATGGATGTCTCTGTCTTGCTATCCGAGCTAGAAGTCTCTGCAATTTTGGACGACTCCGATTTGTCGTCAGATTTGGGTTGGGCCTCAACCGGAGGAATTGCTGCATTGATTAGGCCAAGTTGCCAATTCATGGTTCGATAGCAGTCGAACATGGCATGGATGAATTGTTTGCCAGAGTCGATGGTGGTCAGAAAACTGAAAACACTGAATTTAAACACTGGAAAAATGCTCACAAAAAATTCGTCAAAAATCGAAAAAATTTGACAAAAATTAAAAATTCATCAAAAATTGAAAAATTCGTCTCACGTGAGCATGACTGAGCGGCTTTCCCATTGGTTGCTTTGGGCGTTTTTGATGAAGTTGGTCATGACTTGGATGAGGCAGCCCAACCGGACCAATAGATGTGTCATTTCGGGCTTTGAATGATCTTCAATGAATTCCGAAGCAGTGGAGTACCGTTTACTAGAAGATTCTCGGGAGAACTCTTCGAGTTGAGTGGTTAGATTGGATAGTAGAACGCCGATGGGTTGAACTTTATTGGTTTGTTGCTAAAAATGTTGATGTAAGAGAAAAAATTTTAGTTTTGGAAAATTCATGAAAAATTCAAAAAATTGAATTTTTGAATTTTCATCAAAAATTGAAAATTCAAAAAATTCGTCAAAATTAAAAATTTTATAAATATTTGAAAAATTCAATTTGAATTTTTTTCAAATTTTTTGGCAAGTCTTCTACACCTTTAAATTAAAGAACAGTATCCTATTCAAAAAGTTTGTGTATTACAACGAAAACATGATTTTCCCTATGACATGCCAAAAAAAAATTCAAGATTTGAAAATTTTCCTACCAAAATATAACGTAGAATGCTAGCGACCGTCGACAAAAAGTTCGAATGCAAAATGTCAAATGGCGGCTTCTTCAACGTCAAGAATCGCACCAAACGATCCGGCATTTCTCCATCCAACACAGCTTGTCCATTTTCGTTCGAGCCACTGTTCGTGAGTATGGCCTCCAAGAGTTTCCCGGTGATCGTGAGATAATCACCAAGAGGAAGGACTTTGATGCCTTGATGAAGGAAGTGCATCTTCAAGCTACCACTCATGGAGTCTTTTCTGGATGTGGAGCTGGTCGCTGTATCAATATCCTCCGTATCATCATCCGAAATTGATTGTGAATACTCGGCTGAAATATCGGCTGGGACGCCGTCGCCTCCTCGATTGACAACAGGTCTCACAGATGGCTCTTCTATTTCAGAAGTCCACTTGCTTTGATTGGATGAAATAACGCATTTGTATGGCTCGCTGTTCGCCAGCTTGATGATCTCGTCGAGAACTTGACAAAATGCCGAGACCACTTCTTTTCTCAAAGTTGGCTGGTGGCGCATGAGTTCGTCGAAAGCTGCTCCCAATGTTGTTGCAGTGTCAACTAAATTTTTTGGATTACTTTTTTTCTCGCATATATTTTTTCTTCACTTGATGCCGTCGTGAAATCGCGACGCTGTTATGATGTCGTGGCGTCGCGATGACATCATGACGCCACGATACCGTTATGATATCGCGAGTCATCACGAAATAATGATGTTATGACGGTGTCGCGACGTCACGATGGCATCATGACGTGAGAATGTGTGTGAGAAAAAATTTTTTTCATGAAAAATTCTCGCGCGGTTCATTTCGAAAGATCAGCGGGGGCTCTAAAGGCAGCTCGGGTTGTTTCTGTAATTGTGTGCCACGACGCACGAAAGTTATAAGTGAGCCAAGAACAAATCTTCGTGGTCAAATGGTTAGGACTTCACGATTGCAATTTCTACACGCAGATTCGAATCCCATCCAATTTAACTTTTTTGCCTTTTTAGATTTTTTTAAAAAGAAATATGGCATTTTTTATAGCTCAATGAGACGAATAAAATGATACCAAAATTATTGAATTTGAACAATGTTTTGGATTATTGAAACGAAAACCCTGATTCATGTTTTCGTTTTAATAAAACATAACATTGTTCAAATTCAATCATTTTGGTCTCATTTTATTCGTCTCGTCGAACTATAACAAATGACACGTTCTTTTTTTAACTAAAAAGGTAAACAAGTTAAAAACAATTACGCGCAAGCGAGATTCGAACTTGAGTGCAAAAATGACAATAACCATTTATCCACGAAGATTTATTATAACTTTCGTGCGCCATGGTACTTCTCTATCATGTCTTACAAATCTCATTTTTCCGCTTTCTAATCGATGACAAGAACTTGGTCGAGAAAATAATCCGGAAGATTCGCTGCAATGGATTCTGCTCGTTAAATGACTTCAAGCCACGCTCGTTTAGACACAAGGCGGAGCAGATGTTAGGCAAACTCATGATGATATCTCGGCTGATTGGGAAGTCATCTTTGAAAATCGATTTCGTGAGTGCTTCCGTGAGGTTCTTGTCTTGGAGCAATGTCAACTGTGCTGGTTCTTGATAAATAAAGCTTGTTGTCAGTTGAATTGCTAAAAAAGATTTTGCGTTTAGAATTAAAAGACCAGTCCGGTCGGAAAAAAAGTTGACATTTTATTTAAAATTCGGAAAGTTCATGAAAAATGGAGCATTTTTTGTTTTTACGGCATGTTCTGAATCGTTGTAATTTTTGAGATAATTGCGCTTGAAATTGTTCATGTTTTCGTTGTAATACACAAACTTTTTTGAATTTTTTGTGGAAAAATCGATTTTTGCGCCAAGTTTTTTTTCCGAGTGGACTGGTCCTGTTAATGTTTCCTAATTTACCGCTATGTAGGAGCGAAGATCCATAGAACAGAGGATTTTGGATGATATGAATCAATGCGGCTGGCAAGTTTCCTTCCATAACTAAACTTGTTTGATTATTGCACACTCTATGTATAATCCTCCTACTTCGCCTAATTTGTGCAGCAAAATTAGTATCGACGACAGATCTCTTCAAGAAGTTCAACAGCGACTTCATCAATGCCGTCCTTTGCTGATGGCAAATCGTCGTTCGATTCGGATTTTGTGGGTCGTCCAACTGCTGTTTGCACATGTCAACTTCATAGATAAACCGATTCACAATCACATTCATTCCATCGTGTGAATTGAAATCCGCCGCGTCGATTCCGGTCAAGATGTCAATAATTCGAACAGATCGCGTGACAAAGCTGATCTGGGACTCGGGGAGGGTATAGGTTTGGACGACGCCGAGCAAGATCTCGACCATCGAGCAACTGATTAGGGAATCCGAGCCGTAGTCATAGCCACAGACGTGATATAATAAAGAAAATAATGCTGTGACAAAGTTGACAGAAAAATCTCCCTGGGATTCAACCAGCCCCGCTTTCAATGTTTCCACGCATCGCCGCATTACTAAACAAAATACAATTTTAAAAAATGATCAAACAATTACATGTGGTCGTAAAGCCATGATAAGAGTTCAAACCAAGGTTGTCAACAACAAGTTGGATCCTAGAAAAATGTTTGTAATATCGATGATCGCTTCAATAACCAGGTTTCATTGAATCAGGCAACGACTTTGATCCAATGAAGTGAGTATTGAAATGGGAAGAAGGGTGCTTACTATTTGAACAGTACGAGTTTTGGTACTTTTGCGTTTTTTGGCAAAAAATTTTTTTTCAAAAATCATCTATAAGGGATATTTTCATGTGATTTTTGAAAAATTTTCACAAAAAACGCAAAAGTATAATTTTTTTGGCTCACCCTGTAGTAAGCACCCGAAGAAATTGGAACATAAAACATACTTTCTTGGCTTCTCCAAGAAGACAATGCTAGCTAACGTCTTCAATGCCTCTGTCTTCACGGTATCCAACAATGGAGAATCTGCCGTTGTATTCAAATAAACGAGCGCACAAATCTGCTCGATTAGTTTATCATCTGCCAAAATGTTGATCGTCTG
>OZJO01001129.1:0-38879 GCA_900406225.1 Acrobeloides nanus | reverse complement strand
GATGAGGGACTTTCACGATTTAGCTTTTGGGTGGCGAAGAATTTACCGAGTAGTTTCAAGACCAAGTTGGAAATTCTGAACGAGGATTGTACGGACATTCGATTGAAGCGTGTTTGGCGAGCCACCAAAGAGGTTGGCTGTTGCCTATTTCTTTAGGCCTCATCTCATTTTTATCATGGGGGAATATTTTTTGCCATACGTGAAATTCGCATAATTACATAGGGCAAATGCCACGTGGGGGGGGGGAGGAATGGGTGGTGTCTATTTCTACACACTTATCTTTAAAAAAATGTGGGGCTATTTAAGTCTGGGGGCCCCAATGACGTATAAAAATTTTAAATTTTTTTCCATAAAATGACCTCTTTAGCGAATTTTGTAATTTTTGACGAATTTTTCTTTCTCTAGATAAATGCAATATGTTGCCGTAATTGTGAAGTTCCTATAGCCGAACCCGATGATGTCATTATCCTATCTGTTGAAGGCACAGGAATGCACTTTGTGAATCCACGTAAGTATTGCAAATTGTTCAAAATTTGCATGTTTATAGACGGAAATGTTCATGATCTCATAACAGTCAGCAATTTGAAGAACTTTCAAACAAGTGGCCGGCCTTCTACTGAATTTTCTTGGTTTCCTGGGTTGGTTTGAGTACTTTAATACACGGATCGCAAAAAAAGTTGTGCCAAAAATGGAACTTTCGGGGGAAAAATTTCGATTGAGGCGAATTATTGCAAAAAAAGTTTTAAAATTTTTTCGATAAACGTAAAAAATGTTCGAAACGATGAAAAAAGTACTGTTTTTGAGGAAAAATCGAAAATTTTTTTGTGTTTTTTGGCCTTTTTACTTAAGAAAAAGCTGTAAAAATGGCCAAAAAACACCTAAAAATGGCCACAAAAAATCTAAAAATGGCCAAAAAAACACCCAAAAAAATTTCAAGTATTCTTTCATCGTTTTTTGTGTTTGAAGAAAAATTTTTAAAGTAAGAATGCAAAATCATAGTTGTATTGGCGTATCTATTGTACAAATGAATATTAAGTCTAAAATCTGTTTTTAAGTTATGCTTGGACAATTCTGGCTTGTAGCAGTTGTCGATCTCATCTAGGATGGAAATTTTCCTCTTCACATCTTATACCAAAGAAGGTAAAAACCATTGTTTGTTTTCGAATGAATAGTTCAAAATATTTTAGTTTTTTGGTTTAACACGCTCGTCGATTTGTTGCTCTCTTCATCCACTTGGCACAGAAGATGAATCTGAAGAAGTTACGGTTATTGATAAATGATTTTTATGAGGCCATTTTCTACAGGGTGTATAAAAAAAAACATGAAAAAATTGCCCAAAATTTTGAGCTCGAAATCAATTTTTAAACAAATTTTGGATCAAAAATCAATTTTGAGCTCAGGTTTTTTTATACACCCTGTAATTGTATATTTTTCTAAACGGGTTTATGTTCTTACTTTGTTACTTGTATTTATTCTTTTGGCATAGTGTAAATATTTGTGATAAAATTTTATATAAGATAATCTACTGCTAATTTTGAAAACACTAATCTTAATAATCCGAACAAAATATATTGTAGTCAGTGAAGTAGCCAGAAATTTTTTATGGGGGCCGATACTATACGACTTTGATGGCCCCACTAACGTGGATTTGGGCCGAAAATTTTTTTAATAAAAAAATGCTCCTCTAGGGGTAATTTTCATCGAGGAATCCAAAAAAACATTGCGCGGAATCGATTTCTCGCATAAAATTACCCCTAGAAAGTCGGTATTGAAAAAACTTTGAAAAATAAATTTTTGTCCGAGATGTCGCGATTTCTATACCCCCTTTAATAATCCGAACAAAATATATTGTAATCATTGGTGTATCCAGAAATTTTTTATGGGGGCCCCTACTTGAAAAATTTACCTTGGTTCCCTCTTATGCTTTTTCGAAAATTTTGGGCAAAAACATAAGCGGAGGGGACCAAGACAATTTTTTTGAGTTTTTCAAAAAAATTACAAAAATTGGTCCCCTATTATGTTTTTTCGCGACTTACGGTGCGAAAATTTTTTGACATATATTAAAGCAAAAAAAAAACAGCGCCGCAAACAAAAAATTTTTTCGAAAACGCTTTAAGCTGAAAATGCTCAGAAAACTACGATTTTTGAAGCTAAAATAATGAATTTTGTTGAAAAAAATGGAAAATTTTGGACATTTTTATTGAAAATTTAATCATTTTTGGTGAACAAATCATAATAGGGAGGGATTTTTGGAAAATTATTTAAAAATTTTGGGCTAATTTATAAGGACCATTAGGAAAATTTTTTCCGTTATGGGGGCCCGCGCCCTAGTGATGCTTCGAAATCTGTTACATGTTTCAAAACATGTAACAACATGTTTTTTGAAATACGAAACTTATTACATTTATGGGTGGCTATTATTGGTCTCGGATGAAATAACTTTTTTGGCACTAGGCGTTTGGTTAGGGTGCGCGCTATCAATTGTGCCGGTCGTGCCGCAGTTTTACAACGCGGGACAACTGCTAACGCCGCTGCTAGCGTCGTGCCGCGGCATAACTGATAGCGTGCACCCTTACGGTTACCGTTTCTAAATTCAAAATTGCCGTTACCAATTTCAAAACATGAAAATGTAGGATATAAAAATTAAATAGTTGTGTGTCAAAAGTAGAACTTTTGTTAACCTTTTGGATAATTTAGAATCGGTAACCGTAACCAAACGCCTAGAACCACTTTTTTAGCTATCGTGTGTAACAAGTTGAGAAATTTTCGAGAAAAATCAAAATGTTGAACAAGTTTAAAACATGTAACATCCTTGAAACTTGTTAAACATTTTGATTTTTCTCGAAAATTCTTTATTTAAACGTAGAAAACCAAAAAAATCTGATCTGGGCCCAACGGGCCTTGGCCCGGCTGCTCGGTAAATATCTCGACCAGCTATTCGCGACGTTAAATGTCTCGAATTTACACAAATTTACAATAAGTCGAGACGTTAAATGTCTCAAATTAGTCTCGAATTCAAGACAAATGTCTCGACTTACAATTGTTAGTCTCAACCGTGATATTTGGTCGAGACATTTTATCGAATTCGAGACATTTAACGTCTCAACTTATTGTAAATTCGAGACATTTTTGATATTCTGGCGTTTGCCCGTAACGGTGACGTTTGTCCTATTGTCGTTTTAAAGGGACTATTTGGGAGAAAAATTTTTTTCTTTTAGGCTGCGGTCAAGTATGTCAAAAAGCTGTCAAAATCAAACAAATTACTTGAAAATTTTTTGAAAACTTTTGACATGCTTGACTGCAGCCTTATCGAAAAAATAGGCAATTTTTCACAAAAAATTGGTCAAGATGGCGTTATTACGCTTCGGGTGCAGAGTTGGGAATTACCACACCACCCGGGTGTTGTGGTGTGGACCACACTTCCCAACTCTGTTCGGGTGTGCGCACCCGCAATCGATTCTCGCATCAAATTACTCCCAATAGGGTCATTTTTATGAAAAAGTTTTTTCTCCCAAATGGCTGCAAAATGCACCCCTTTTAAAGGGGGTATTTTTTACGGCCTAATCTCCTAAAAAATTTTTCCTAATTTTTATCAAAATGACATATCTAGGGGTAATTTTATGCGGGAAACACGAATTTGACATTATTCTCATGTAAAAATCGATATTTTGACCTTGGTTCGAATCCCCCTATCAATTCCTTGCATAAATTACCCCTACTAGGGGGGGGGCAAAAGTTTCAGACAATTTTCACAATACATTTTACAACGTTATAAATTATAAGATAATTTAAACGGTGCTTATTTGTTGTTGTACATACGTAATATACGCACTTATATTAAAATAAAAATATTATAACTTATAATATTTTTATTTTAATATAAGTGCGTATATTACGTATGTACAACAACAAATAAGCACCGTTTAAATTATCTGAAACTTTTGGCCACCTGGTCTGAAACTTTTGCCCCCCCCCCTAGTAGAAGGGTTTTTTAAAATTAAAAATGAAAATTTTTAAAAAATGCAAAATTTTATGACTCATGGGGAGGGGGGATCCGAACAAGGTCAAAATATCGACTTTTACAAGAAAAAATAACGTCAGATCCGTATTTCCCGCATAAAATTACCCCTAAATATGTCATTTTACAAAAACAGGAAAACAATTGTCTCGGAAAAAATACCTCCTTTAATTAGTAGAGATTTTATTTTTTATAGTAACCTTTCTATTTGATTGTTTTTAAATACCAGCTTTGAGTGGAAATCGTTCGTATGTTCCGATGGATTGGCAGAAAATTGAAATGAATAAGCAGCATTCCATGAATTCGACGATGCATCCCGATGCATTGAACGGCATTAACTTGAATTTTGGCACTTCTTGCTTCTCATACGGTTATGGAAATAATATCGCCGGCTCTTGCATAAACCCACAATATCAGCGTCAAATGGAACGAATAGCATTTTTTAAGTTTGTTTTTATTTTGTTCTCATCATACGTGAGCAAGAAGGGAATATGATCCCTCCATTTCGCCAATTTGCGAAAAAAAATTAAGTACCCAATTCATTTTTTCGAGCGAAGCGCGAAAATTTTGAGATTTTTATGTGAAAAATGCATAACTTGCCAAAATAGCATTCAAATCACGAAAATCGCCAACAAAATTAGAATTTTTATATACAAACTCGCGAAAATTCGCATATTTTATAGACCCAATTCGCAAAAATGGGTAATAGACCAGGGATCGTTATGAGTCTGATTTATCAGAAATGTTCTGATTTTGGGCAGTATAATCTAGTGAAAATCTGGTTTTCGAAATCTGATTTTTTGACATTTTTTTGATTTTCATTTCGAACCCTGGTAATAGACCCAATTCTCATTTTTGGTCGCTGATTCCATCCCTTGTCCACGTATGTTTCTCATTACATTTAGGGATATTGTTTCGCTAATCAATAAATATCAGCAACAAAATGGCAAGTGGAAGAATCCACTTCTTTATAAGACATCGCTGTGCGATTATTGGAAAAAAGGGTTGAAATGCAAGTATGTTTTTATCTGCCTAAAAAAGGGCGATAAAATCTTGCACTACTTTTTTGCAGATACGGTAAGGATTGTTGGTATGCACATGGACACGGTGAATTGCTCTACATGCCAAGGCTGGATCATTTTCGAAAGTACGCTAGTGCTATGTCGGCTACAAATATCAGTAAGTTTTTGTTGTTGTTTTAGCTCATTGACGTAGCCAGAAATTTTTATGGGGGCCCTAACCGATAATTTTCAAAAATTTGCATTGGTCTCCCCTTAATCTTTTTTTTAAGGCCAGATTTCGAACTTCCTACAAACCGCATTTGCTACGAATTCGATTTCACTTAACAGTTCTCGAAATGCTGCTCAAACTCGACTGGCATCCGCGAATTTCAAGGATGGTATGTTGCGAATGCATGAACCACAATACATGAAGATGCCATTCGATGTCAAAGAAAATATCTCAGTACATGAAATGCCAATGAATGACTTCAATCTGATGCATTCATCGCACCAACAATGTCTTTTCTCATCTGGTCAACAAACTTCGCATTCTTCATCAACCGATCTGATTGGCAGCGTTTCAAGTGAAAACTTCACTGGTGGTGCGTTGGTTGGAACAGATATTCAACATCAAATCAATGAGGCTATTCTTGATCCGGCTAGTCCGCTCTTCGATAAGCAAATCTGGGAGAACTATGCCAAGCTCATTGATGATGATTGATTCGGAAACTGAGTGAGCCAAAAAAACCACATTTTTGCGTTTTTTGGCGAACTTTTCAAAAATTACATGAAAATACCCCTTATAGGTGATTTTTGAAAAAAAAATTTTTGGAAAAATTTTCACCAAAAAACGCAAAAGTACGGTTTTTATGGCTCACTCTGTAATGCGAGTATCAGCTTTAATCCATGAAACATCTATTGAATAATATTGTATAACTTTGCATGTTATTATCACATCAATCTATAAGCTTATATTGTTAGTTGTTAAGTTCATAATCTGTTTTATTCGTTTTCAAATTCATTCAATTTTCTAGTTTTTGTGTAACGACCTTGCTCTTATTTACTGTCATTTTTAACACTCCCAAACTTGTCCCCTTCGATTTTGCCGAAATCAGGGCTCAAAATGTTGATTATAAATTTTTGTGTGGAATTTTGACCCATATGACTCTTCCCCGAGCAGTTATCCTGTTTTGTTGTAAAACATCCTAGAGCCGGCAATTTGCCACATTTGACATCTCAAAATCAGCACTTTTCTAAAAAATCAGCAGACTTGGCACCCCTGCACTTAGCCCTCTTGAACGGGTGAATTTTCGAAAATTTAGTAATTTTTGAAAATTTTCCAAACTTCAAGGGATCATAACTCAAAAAATTTTGAAAGATTTTTCTATAATTTCTTATATACAGGGGGGGGGGCAAAAGTCCTTGCCCAAGGACTTCCTCTAATTCGATCCGACGCTTTCGGAACGGTTTTTCGAAAAACCGTTCCGAAAACTAATTAAGAGGAGCCCTTAGGCGAGAACTTTTTGCCCCCTATCCAAAATGAGGTCGCTCGACGAAATCCGATTTAAACTTGATGAGTTATATGGCTACAAAAAGAGGCTATCCCAAACGGATCATGGCGGCAAAAATGGGTTAATACAATGTAAACATTCTTTAAATTAAAAATCTATGAGCATGGTCTCTTTATATTGTTTTGCTATAACAACTAGTTTTATGTAACTTCGCTGATTGAGGCCGTCAATATTTTTAAAAGCCCATCAGTTTCTCTTTCAATTGTTGTTATTTAGCATTCTTACAAATCGGTAACGGTTCTTTGTTATCAAATAAAATTGTTTTAATTTTGTTCAATAATATTGGCACAGCTTTTCAAGGCTATTCACATATATTTTTTGACTCACTTTTTAATAAGAGAAATTTTACAACGATTATTTGCGCGCCAAAATATAAATAGAAATTTTGAGACTGAAAAAATTTCACCAGGAACCATTTCCAACTGACAGGTCACAATCGATATCAAAAACGGTCTACAAATGTTCCCCATACCCGACTTTCAATTCAAAATCGCAGAAATTTTTTCCCCGGAGGACTTTTTGAAAATGCCTTATATGGTTTTTAGGACCCTGATTAGGGAAATCATTTTTCTTTAACTCAAAATTCAAAAAGGACGACACTTTTCTATAGTAAATCATAGATGAAAAATCGATTACCACTATTTAAGCCAAAATTGAAAGAAAAAGTACTTTCCGGAGAAAATCACTAAAAATTTACTATAAGAACCTTATAGTAAATTTTTAGTGTATGAGGTGCCTTTAGTTGGTCTCACAGGAAAAAATTTCTGCTATTTTTAATTGCAAGTCGGGTATAGGGAACATTTTTAGACCGGCTTCGATATCGATTGACCTGACAGTTGAACATGGTCAGTTTCACAAGATTTTCTTTTTATAGAAAAATACAATTAGCTACAAAATTTGTTCGTATTGAAATGTCGCTGAAAGATACAGAAGTTCTTGTAGATGATTATCCTTCTTGGGGTCATCAACAGATTGCACCTAATAATTGGCTTAAAATGCCCGTGGATATGGGTATATGCTATGAGTGTTGTTTATGATAAATTCGAATTTTTTTAAGATACGATTTCTGGAATCATTCGTACACTTGGACTTGCTCAAACAAACGTTATATGGGCTTCGAAAGATAACTTGGCGGCTAACAAAAGGTAAGCACATTTATACCTAAAAGAGGGGGGGGGATAAGACTGCGTTCAAGCATGTCAAAAAAGTTATAAAAAAATGTGACTCTGTCTGAATTTCAATAAAATCGTGTTTATTGAAACGATTGGTCGAGAAGCAAAAAAATCAATAAAATTTTATGCTTTATAGCCAATCGTTTCAATAAACACGATTTTATTGGAAATCAGGCAAAGTTAGACATTTTTTGACATGCTTGAACGCATCCAACGGCCAAAATTTGGACATTCATCCATCCATCCAAATTTTGTGACAAAAAATCATCATGGTGATTGAATCAATTTTTTCAAAAACTGTACTTTCAACTAAATTTATGTTATCTTCAAAATTTTCAAGCTTTGATTTTAGTGATATAGAAATTTATTCTAAATTTTTATTTATTTTTTTATCCAGTGCTTAATATTTTAAGATTAATTTTTGGCTTGGTGGCCTTGTGTGGCAATAAGATGGAATTTGAAGAATCAAAGCCGATCGAAGTGGATATTCACTACCGACTTTTTTCAAAGGTTTCTTTTTTTTTGCGAAAATCGAATTTTTAAAGAAAAATTGATTTGAAAATTGTTTTGGGTTATTGAAAAGAAAACATGAATCAGAATTTTCGTTTCAATAGCCCAAAATAATTTTCAAATTATAGTTACAATGTTCATTTTTATGAAAATTTCAAAAAATCGATTTAAAAATTCACAAAAAAAATTTGTTTATTACAGCGAAAACATGTACACAAATTTTAAATTTCAAACGCAATTTTCTCGAAAACTACAACAATTCAGAATTTACCATAATAACAAAAAATTCTCCATTTTTCATGAACTTTATCGAATATCAACAAAAAATGGCGCAACTTTTTTTCTCACTTAACTGGTCCTTCTTTAAGTCCTCAATGTTTTTAGACGCAAGTAAAGAACGCGAATCTCACTTTGGATTTATTAAACATCAAATTGGCTAATAATGATCCATGTGTTCGAACAATAGACCAATCTACTTTATCTGTTATCAAAGATATCTGCGCCAAAGATACACCTGATGTATGTTTCCTATTTTTACAAAACAAATAGAAGAGTGTCGTAATTATGGAAGAGGAACCTGGGGAACCTCTTCCTCTCTATCTTCAAAAACCTGGAAAAACTTATTTTCTGGGAAGAAAATTGAAAATTTTCCCAAACCCCTCCCCCCAAATCTGGATTTCCCACAACTTCCCCTCCCAAATCTGGACCTAAATTACGACGTTAATAGAAGTCATTGGTGGCAAAGGAATTTTATTTTCCTCTCGTTTTATTTTATACAGGATGTTCCA
Source organism: Acrobeloides nanus (assembly GCA_900406225.1). Classification (NCBI taxonomy): domain Eukaryota; kingdom Metazoa; phylum Nematoda; class Chromadorea; order Rhabditida; family Cephalobidae; genus Acrobeloides; species Acrobeloides nanus. Next base: position 29,819 of record OZJO01001129.1, on the reverse strand, counting down.
AAAAGCCACCGTCTAGAAAAATTTTTCTCCAAATTACTCTGGGGTGGGGTTTTTTATGCGAGAAATTGATTGTGTGTATCGAAAAACCTTGTGGCTCCTTCCAGATCATGAAATATAAGGTTTTCGTATTTTTTTCAGTTATTTTCAATAGGAATTCCTACTTGAAAATTGGATATTTCATGATCTGGGAGGTGTTTTCAAGGTTTTTCGATGCGCACAATCGATTTCTCGCATAAAAATATCCCCTCCTCATTAGTCATTTTGGAGAAACATTTTTTGAAAAATTTTCGCCAAAAAATGACCAAATTCGGTTTTTTGGGAACACCCTGTACTTGTTGTAATTTTAGGATCCAAGTCTTTTCGTTCATTACATACTACCGATTGCTTATGCACACAACTATGTGTCCTGGTAACTTTTAAATTCTTGCTCTAGAAAATAAATTTTATAGGTTGAATAGATCAAAAGTTAAAGACGGTGATGAAGCAGCGCAGTTTGTATACAGCTTCACAGTGCAAAAAGATGGTGAAATTTTATGGATTAATGAAGATGGCTTTTTGTCAGAATTTGGTAGGTTTTGTTGATACAACTGATTTTTTGTCTAATTTACTTCTTTTTTAAGCCCAATCGAATTTGTCAGTCAGCGATTTTGTGGACTTTCTTCGTTTGAATGGGTAGTCTTTGGACGTATTTTTGTTGGATCTATGANCTTCTTTTTTAAGCCCAATCGAATTTGTCAGTCAGCGATTTTGTGGACTTTCTTCGTTTGAATGGGTAGTCTTTGGACGTATTTTTGTTGGATCTATGATTTTTTTTGTAGATCAACGGATGTTTTTGCACTAGTTCAGGATGATACGGATGAACTTTTGAAAGAATTTCATCAAGTGTCTGAAAAGATTCGTGTTTTTCCATCGCCAATGCGCAACACAATTTTAGATGTTACCCACGGTGGTAGTTCAACCAATTTCGACTTTGATGCTTTAGTAGGCTTTATAGGGTGTTCCAAAATACCGCCATTTGGTCATTTTTTGACGAAATTTTTTATAAAATGACTTATTATGGGCATTTTATGCGAGAAATTGATTGCGCGCATCAAAAAGAATTTGAAAACGCCTCCCAGACTATGAAATATAAGATTTTTGTATTTTCAAGTAGGAATTCATACCGAAAATAACTGAAAAAATACGAAAATCTTATATTTCATGGTCTGGCAGGCGTTTTCAAGGTTTTTCGATGCACGCAATCGATCCCCCCGCATAAATTAGTCCGAACAGGATTATTTTTGAAAAAAATTTTGGCTTGAAAAACGAAAAAATCGTCCAAATTCTGATTTTTTTCGATACACCTTGTACATGAAATGTTTTTAAGGCTGAGTTAAGCACCATGAGCGAGGATTTGGATGAAACCGATGATTATGAGTTGTTTATTGAAAATCAAGCGGGTGAACAAGTGGTAATTAGGGAATGTGTATACGACTGCTAGTTTGATTTTTTATATTTTTGTAGAGCTCAGCCAAACCACGTCCATCGATGTCTCCAGCTAAATTTCAAAAGCAAGAAAAAGAACGCGAAAAATGTGAAAAGCGAATTAAGGAATTGGCCAAACAATTGTCGGCTCGAAAGAAAGAGTAGTTTTTTTGTTGTAAAATTTACTACAGGGTGTCCAAGCATATGAAAGAAGAAAGTTCGATATCTCAAAAACGCCTCTTATCAAATGCCATCTTTTGCAACTCTTCTAGTCATCTTTTTTTGAATTTTCAAAGTGGTCTGAGTATTGAAACGAAAGATTTTCGATTCAATATACAGATCATATGCTCGGTGACACCCTTTATATTTTATCCATTTTGTATATATTTAGATTCCCGCATTATGGTTGGAATATTTTCAAGCTCAGTGACAAACATTTAGATCCGTGTTTTCAAGATTTTTGTGTATTCTATCGCAAGGTATTCTTCCCTCCCCCTTTTTGCTGCTACAACTTTTATTTTTCAGAAAACTTCACCATGTGCACTACTAACAACTCCAAAATCGGCGAAACGCTCAATTAAGAAAGAAGCGAAAGACCATGTGAAGGTATGTTTTAGTTTTTAGCTTTCGGTTGATTCGAAACGGAGTTTTAAAACGTTAATCACAAATGCGAATTTCAATTTTATACCTGTTGCGAGAGAGGCTGCATTCAAGCATGTCAAAAAATGTAACTTTGCCTGACTTTCAATAAAATCTTGTCTATTGAAATGATTGGTCATAAGCAAAAATTTTTTTGGTTTTCTAAAATTTTATGTTTCATGACAATCGTTTCAATAAATATGATTTTATTGAGAATCAGGCAAAGTTAGACATTTTTTGACATGATTGAATCCTGAAAAATTTTCAAAAATCACCTATAAGGGGTATTTTCATGCGAGAAATCGATTGCATGCATCAAAAAACCTTGAAAACGCTTCCCAGACCGTGAAATATCAAATTGTCGTATTTTCAAGTACTACAGAAGGTTATTGAAATTACTTTTTTTTGCAAAAAAAATCTATATAAATCATAGTCTGTGATGCGTTTTCAAGGTTTTTTCGATGCGTGCTGTCGATTTTTCACATGAAAATACCCCTTATAGATGATTTTTGAACAAAAAACGCAAAAGTACGGTTTTTTACTCACCCTGAATACAAAAATTAATTTTTTTCAGACTCCAGCTGCTTCAACACCTCGAGGAAGACCACGTAAGAATGTCGATAAAGGAACACCAGCTACGACAGTTTCCAAAGCTTCCGAAGAAGATAGTATTACAGAAGTGACTGAAGAGAACGACGAGAATTGGAAGGTGGTGCGCTTTTTTAGTTGGAAATGTGATGAAATGATGATCATTTTATAGGAAACTTCAGAGAAATCTGCTAAAGCATCGATTAAAATGGACAAGAAGAGCAAAGGAATACAGGTAGGAATATAAAAAAATCGGTTTTATGATAGGCAGTATTTTCAGATTTACATAAATTATACACACTGTATTTGTCTATTTTTAATAAAAATTTTCGATTTTTGACGAATTTTTCGATTTTACAGAATCTACAGGATGTATAAAAACAGAGTATATAAGTACAGGATGTATAAAAAACCGGAATTTGGGCTTTTTTTAAATGTTTTTCAACCCGAAAATTTTTTCTTCAAAATGACCCTATTAAGACTAACTTTATGCGAGGAATTGATAGAGTGCATTCCCGAAGCTTGAAAACTCTTCCCTGATTCAAGAAAATGTTTTGTATTGAAGCGAAAATCGAAAATTTTGATATTTCTTCTCCAAAATCATATTATTGGGGGGGGGGATAATTTCATGTAGGGAATTATTTCCCTGAATCAAAGTAAAGTAAGCATTTTCAAGATTCGCAAATGCGCGCAATCGATTCGTCGCATAAAATTAGCCAGGGTCACATTTTTGAAAAAAAATTTCGGGTCGAAAAAACATGAAAAAATCACTCAAATTCCGTTTTTTCGATACACCATATACTTACTTTAATTTTAAAAAATGAAACTTGAATGAAAAAAATCCTGATGATATGAAAAATTTGTTTGTTCTACCTCATATAAAGAGCTCTTTCAGGTTATGAATTCGACACCAGTCACTCGAGATCTTCTTCGAAGTGCAAAAATAGCCATTCCGACGGAAACTTCTACCAAGTTAGCAAAAAATCCACTCAAGCCGGTTTCTGCACAGAAGCGTAAATCCAAGATAACTGATGATGAAACGCCAAAGCGGATTTTGCGTCAGAAGGAATAAGGAAGTGTCAAATTCAATATGTGCATAATAATTATTGTATTGTATATATTTACTTTGTTATATTTAGCTTTGAATCTCATCTCACTTTCTTTCGTTCCCTTAAATATCATATAGTTGTAATTTTGTGAGTGTTTTATGCTTACATGTGTGTTTCAAGCGGACATTAATCTGGTCCGAGTGCAAAATTATATCATTAGAAGTCGATCAGGTTGATCCCGGAGCAGCCCAAATTGATCGGTATCGCGTTTTTCGACCGCAAAACTCAAAATCAGCAGATTTTAATGTTCATATTAGAACTTTTATTTTGGACATCTGTTGTGCCCAGGTAATGGCGTCAAAAATGGAAGTCCTAACAGCGGCATTAAATTCTGCGTAAAATTTGAACTAAAAAAAATTCGATTTTGAGCAAGATTTTTGAGCAAAAACTAGATTTTGAGCAAAATTTTCGATTTCGATCTTGAGTTCTAGGGGTTTTTGCAGTCAGAAAACACGATTCCGAGCGATTTGAGATGCTTCGGGCTCAACTTGATCGAGTTTTAGTCGATTTTTGTTCCTGTTTATCGCTCTAAAAAATTCTGAGGTTTTGAAAAAAAAATCATGCCTGTATTTTTTAGATATACTTCTAGGCTACCAAATGCAAAATAAAATTAGAAACAATATTTAAAAAAAGGAGTCACTTATGTGTCCGCTATATAACCGTCTGAAACACACGTGGCTTATTAGAACTAAAAAGAATTTTGTGAAAGTTGTATGCATATTAGAAATATTGTTAACTTGTAAAGTTTTTTTCGATATTTGAAATTCCATATCATTTAGCTACGTGTATTTTTGAAATGCCAATAGTTGACAACGTTGGGTTGCACAAATTTTCGGAAACGGTAATGATTGGATCAGACAATTCCATGACACGAATTCCGGATATTAATTCCTAATTAAAGCATATGCTCATCAAATTATTTCTCCTTGATAAGTTCGAAAGTCAGGCTAGACAATGATGTAAATTGGAAATGGAAAAATTACATCGCTGTCTATCCTGGTCGAACTTATCAAGGAGAAATAATTTGATGAGCATATGCTTTAATTAGAAATTAATGTCTAGGAATTAAATTTAGCGGAATTAGCTCTTGTAAACACATGTTTACGACGTTAGCTGTCGTAAAGCTCAAATAGATTACGACGTTAGCTGAGTCGTAATGCATTACAACTCATTGTAAACTCGTAGTATTGCAAAACGACTCATTGTAGGATAAAAATCGGATTTTTCAACAAAAATTGAAAAAAATATTTCCCTGCAATTCAGGCAAATCGAATTTAGCGAGATTGCGTTGCAAAGATTCCACCCAGGTTACTACAGATTTACCCGGGTAAATCTGGGTGGAATCTGGTTTAAACCGGCTTAACTCGGGTAAATCTTCACCCTACTCACTATCTTATAATAACATTTAATAGACTTGTTATAAAGGCGATTGATGACCTTATTTTAATATTTTCTTGTCATTGATAGATTTAAGTAGATGTTTTAGATTCTAATTTTCTGATGGAAGGGGGCAGCCTTAGGCCGGCCACAAATCCCTTTACTCCCTCTTATGTTTTTCTTAAAAAATTTTTGTTTGGGGGCATGCCCTTCGCCTGGTCCCCTACGTACGCCACTGGTTATCGAAAGTTTAAGTATGACATACAGGACTTGTTCCGCGAATGTGTCATAATTCTATCGAATAAACTTCACAAAATATTATTTTGTACTTGGAGATGTTTTTTGATAAATATTATTCTTCAAAAATAATGTCGTAAGCACATGAAAATTTAATGATTTAAATTTGTTTATAAAAAATTCATAGAATGACATTGAGCAAAACTGTTGTATAATTTTAAGGATATTAAGCAACAAGAGTATGATACTTTTTTGCCATATGTTGTTGTTATGGTTGTCTATCTGCTTAAGAATATGGACAATCGAAACATGTGGAAATCCCGAAATCACAGTTTGTATTAGCATTATTATTACCATCTGGGCTATTGTTATTCGGAAAAGTCGGATCATTATAAGTAGAACTACATCCGATCGACCTACAGTAATTAGCCATATCAACACCGCTGGTGCATGGGGCTAAATTATTTTCTATGCATACAAATTTACTGCCATACTTGTTGCTTGGCAAATCGTGCAGGTACAATTAAGATACCCAGTTTCGAAGTTATTGATGAACCCGGCATTGCAACCGCGATTCATACACGCCATATTACATCTTGCATTCGCATCTGAAATATACAATAAGTCTTGTCTACTTGCAAGACTTACCATCAACAGCCTGTCTCTGAAATTTGACAAAAGGTGTAGCTGGACAATCTAGACACTCGAACATCCCCCAGTCACAATCTCTACCCGCACATCCTAGAATCCCACGGCAAAAATTATCCGCGTCTTGGTTGTTATTGCACTGGACTAAACGATCTTTATAAATTATATACGAATTTTCCATAACTTACCATAATTGTTACAAATTACACAAGAACAACCAGCTGGGTGATTAGGGAACTGATTTCTTAGAGAAAGTGGGAGGTTAATCCCGGAAAGGCAGCCGAGATTTTTGCATGTTTGAATGCAAGCCACGTTCGTCGAGTCTGAAAATCGAAAATATGCACAAGTTTTGAGGTAGGGGTGATAATCTTGTGAGATACGCAGAAATTTTTTAGGACCTCCAAAACAATAAAAAATGTCTTATAAAACTTTCAATGGGTCGTAAAAAATTTTTAGGTGTCTCACATTGTCTCAAAACTTTTTCAGTATAAAATTCAAATTAAAGATAGTGGATATAAGCTCTTCATTCAGCCCTTTGTTTACCCAATGACGATTATATTTGCCGTTATAAGGGCTGCCACTAATTCGTTCGGAAATTTTTGACTTCACTAATTTATCACTAATAACATCACTAATGCATATTAGTGATGTTCGGACACATCACTAATAGGCGTTCTGAAACGTTCGGATGCGTTCGGAAACGTTCGGACGCGTTCGGAAACGTTCGGACGCGTTCGGAAACGTTCGGACGCCTATTAGTGATGTTTCCGAACGCCTATTAGTGATGTTTTCGAACGCGTCCGAACGCAATTAGTGAAGTTATTAGTGAACTAAAGTCCGTTCGGGAGCCGTCCGAACGTAGTGGCGGCCCTAACAGTAAACATTTCGAACTTGATTTCTTCGATTTCGCCCAAACATACGCCAATTTTTTACCCATAGTGGGAGTACTAAAACGCTCCAAAAAATTTTTCCTACCGACACTCCTATGGGGAGATACAGCCCAAAATGTGGTTTTTGGGGTCAAAATTAGGGTTCAAAGAAATGATCATAACTTTTTATGGTTAAAAGCTTTTTCAATCATTTTTTCTACTTCTGTTAGGGGGTGAAAAGACGCAAATTATGGTATATTAACTTTGGCCTTAGACTTTTATTTTTATGGATAAAAACGTCTTACAAAAATACACAATTTTGTCATTTTTGTAAGAACCATAAAAAGTTATGATGGTATCTTTGAACCCTAATTTTGACCCCAAAAACCACATTTGGGCTGTATTTCCCCATAGGAGTGTCGGTAGGAAAAATTTTTTGGGGCGTTTTAGTACTCCCACCATGAGTAAAAAATTGGCGTATGTTTGGGCGAAATCGAAGAAATCAAGTTCGAAATGTTTACAGTAAGTTACCCATGGGACATTTACCCCAAGAACTTTTGCCCCATGGACATTTGCTACACAGGATTTTTGCCCCAATGGACTTTTGCCCCATGGGACATTTGGCCTACGGGACTTTTGCCCCATGAGACATTTGGCCTACGAGACTTTTGCCCCAGTGCTCGGGATTGCAAGCGGTGCTCGCAATTTTGAGCACCGCTTACAATCCCGAGCGCCGCTCGATTTTCTTTGAAATTTTTAACAAACCCTAGGGGGAGTATTATGAAAAATATCAATCTTAGAGGAGACAATTGCCCAGATTGCCTCCCCCTAAATTCACCCTTGCATTCAGAAAAAACCATCTCATTCTCAAGGGGTAATCACTTTTTACCACTAATGGTTCAAGGGTTGGAATCTTCGACATAGTCGTAGAACTCGTCAAAAAGAGCAACATCGTCAAAGATATCAACCCTTGAATCATTACTGATCAAAAGATGAGTCTTTGTAAATGTGGTAGCGAACCATTACCGACTCGTCTCCAAACCATTGGTGAAACATCTCGGAACTAATACTGCCTACTAGTGATAGAAATTTCTAGAAATCCGGTTCAATATGAGTTCATAATTGAGTTAGACATAATTGAAAATTTGCATTTTTCATTTTGAAAATGCAAAATTTCAATTATGTCTAACTCAATTATGAACTCATATTGAACCGGATTTCTAGAAATTTCTATCACTACTGCCTACCGATAACTTACCTAAAGCTGAAGTTGATAAAATCAAAGAGACAACGCAAAACAAGAATAGGGACATCTTCATCTTTGTCAATTTTTTGAAGGTTCAAAGAATCTTTTCGGCCTTTTATTTTGATCATAGCTGATCATCCTCATGACCATATGCCTATATGGTCATGCCTACGTATATGGTCATGAGGAAGGGCGACACTACCTGGCACATATATGTAGGCATTGTTCGATTATCCTCTGTCGAAGGAGGACTCCAAAGATCGTCTAGACCTTTTAACCAACACCACGCAAAATGTTCATCATGCAATTTCAGATATTTACATAAAAGAAGGTGTAATCATTGAAACATTAATAAAGATATAAATTTTGGATTAAAAATACCTTGATCACATTTCAAATCTACAACCAAATTTAAGCTTAGGATCCATCGAGGGGTCCGATAAATGAAAGTGAGGAAAATCTCTTTAATCCCTCATATGTTTTGCAATTTTTCTTAGTAAAATTTACGCTGGTACGGTTCTACTTATTTTTTATATAGAAACTTATTCGAAAGGATCTAACTTTTGGGCACTGACAAAATTCTTTAGAAAACGTCAGAAAAATATGCAAGTCTCTATTTTATTGGCCTCCCTGATTTTTTCACAAGTATTCTCCACTATTTTTGCCTATCCAGATCCAGAATGGTGTGTAGGAACTTGTGCAACTAATTGCGTCAATGATTTTAATTCTTGTGTAGCCACTTGTAAGGGAGGTATGGAAAACAATTTAGAGACCAATGCGGAAGATTTTTAGATTTTTATTGTAACATGATGACTTGTCTAAAACCGCGTACATATCCCGTAAATGTAAGTTATGGCCATTAGGGTTCGAAGTTGGCACCTACCTAGGGTTGTAAATTTGACAGAAAAAACCGATTTTTGAAAAACCATCAAAATCTTTTCACAACCCTACACCTACCTGATATTTTTACTAGAGGAAATTCCGATATTGATATCCGATATATCAAAGACTGATATCACAATATTTGATATGATATATCATATCGTTCTAACCCTAACAGCCATTCAACTTAACGATTTTTTAAATTTTAGAATTGCTTTTGGCCTCTTATGATCTATACAGGACTTGCTTCGGGAAATCTATGGACGGATGTTGCGCTCGGACCAACATCATGTACAGGAAATTGTGCGACGGTGTGCGTTAACTATTTTACTGCTTGTGTCGCTACTTGTAATGGAGGTATATGCCAAAAAGACTCTTTAGATTGAATACTGAACAAGTTTAGACTTTTATTGTAACTTTATGAAATGTATGAAATATTACACTCAAGGAACCCATGTAAGACAATCGTTCAATTCTACCAATCATTTATTTTAGCAATGCTTCTGGCCCATTATGATTTATACGGGATTCTCAAATCCAAGTGTGTTGTAGTTTAAACGGATAGAATTTTAAGATATGCCACGTTGTTAATCAAAATTGTTGTTTGTCCGGAATGAAAATAAAAGTTTAAAGTAAAAATCGTCTTTAAAATTTTTATGAAAATTGAAATAATAAAAGAGTAAACCGAGTTGTTTAGTTTATTAATTTTTCTCTAAAGTGGATAGAATTCTCGAATTTGGTTTTGTAAAATTTGTAATTTTGGCCTATCTCCCTGAGCCCTAACTGGAAGGCACTAAAGCCGCTGCTTTGTCACTACATCACCGAGACTTGTTGATCTATAAACGTCTTTTTAAACCAAGTCTAGTATAAAAACGTCTAAAAATCTATATTTTCCCTGAATCAGGGTCAAGGAAGCATTTTTAGTTTTCGGGAATGCGCGCACTCGATTTTTCGTATAATAAAAAAGTCGTGTTTCATAAAGAGACACGAGTTTCACAAAGAGTCAATTTGGACAGCCCTAGTTCCAGAGCTGTTGCACGTATGTTTCATTATATAACTCAAAAATGGAAAAATTCGTCCAAAACCGAATGGCCAACAAGAAAAAAAGTGTCGCCCACGTAGCGTAGGAGGAAGTGGCGCAATAGCAATCTTGAATAGGAATGGTTAAATCCCCCATAGGGTCGAAATTTTAGCGAATTAGAAAAGTTGTAAAAGCAACCCCTTCCCCATAAAATTTCATAAAACAATTTTGCTTATTTTTTTTTATTTTGGCCTCGCTGGGATAAAACTATCTTTAGCAATTTTTATCTTAAAGCATAAATATTACACAGGACAGAAAAGAAATGAACAAAAATCATCATATACAGCAAATAAATTATTAACATTTATGTCTTAATTCTATTCGATTTTAGTCTCTTTCACAATTTCATCAGCAAATGAAGTAGCGCCACCGTTGTCACTATCGGGAAAGAAGCGAATCAGTGGCCACACGACTGCGAATAGGAAAAATATCAGTGGAAACATTGCAAACAATAAAATCTAAAAGAAAAAAATTTCCAAAAATGATTATAAAAAACATACTTGTACATCGACTCGGTCGATATAACGTTGTGTACCGCGATCACGAATGGGAGCTTCTCTTTCTGAATCTAGAATACAATTGATTAGATATGAGAAAATGAGGGAGTAAATTTGGCAAATGGTCTCTCGTAAACAGATTATGAACATCATACGTTTTCTGGCGGCTCTAGCAACTTCCACATCGGGGTTCAAAACAACATGTGAAACTCCCCGACGACGGTCGATTTTCTCCGTTTTCCTGTGATCAAAATCCAAGAATTTCTTCAATCCCCATATCGAAAAACCCTGGTTAAAAAAATCAGCGATTTGGAATTTTTTTTGAAAGTTTTCCTGACCCTGATTCAAAGAAACGGTGGGTCTATTGAAGCGAAAATATGTAAACAATTCGAAATTAGCTGGAAACTGACTGTCTAGGAGTTTTGGAAATGTCCTACTAAAAACCAATTATTCCCACAGCGTGAAAATTCTTCTCTGACTCTGATTCAGGGTAGGGGTGATTGTTTTGAAGCGAAAATGAACTAAAATTCGAGTTTTCGTCGGAAAATCGGCTTTTTAGGGGTTTTCCATGCGGGGAATCGTTTGCACGCATTGTCGAGACATAAAGATACTATCATGATCTTGATTCAAGCAAGGATGGGTGTTTTAAAGAGAAAATTAGCGTCCAAATGATTGCAAATTAATTTTCGCGGTCAAATTAATATGCGAATTTTAGTTGGCTCGTCGAAAACGAATCTGCAATTTTTTCTCTTCAAAACACCTACTCTTGCCTGAATCAGGACCAGAGAAGCATTCTCACGCTTCGATGAGTGCTCGGCTCCCGGTACTAATTTTTTAAGGGGAGCCGTGGAGTCAAATTGAAATTTTCAAAATTTTTCCAAATCAGCTGATTTTTTGTACCCAGGGGTTTTTCGATATGAGGAACTCAAATCTAAAGGAATTTTTTGATTTTGATAACAGGAAGGTGTTGTGAAAATCGACCGTTTTGAAAGTTCTAGAGCCTTTCTGACTCAGTAATATACTAAGTAAATCATACTTTCATCTTCAATCTCATTACCACAACGTTTGCAAAGATGATCAATTTCATGTAATTTGGAGGGAAGTTCAAGATCTTCTTGTCGCTGTTGGATCAAAGTCGGTGGCTGTGCCTGTGCAGGAGGCTCTGGGACAATCTCATCTTCTGAATGCAGTAACAATTGGAGCTTCGGTAGGAATTCTTTGCTCTTCACCGGATCGTGGAGTTTTTCCAACAATTGATTCAACAAATTCCTTCCCTCATCGTTCAACTGGTCCGTTCTCGCAGATATATCTTCATTTTCACGTTCGCTTATTTTTTGTTCTTGCGATGGCTGATCTTAAATGAGTTGCTTTTATAAGCAGCGTCGTAATTTTGGTTCAAAGAGTCGAAATTTTTGCTCAAGAAACAAATTTTGCTCAAAACTCGAAATTTTTCTCAAAATCGAATTTTTTCTCGAAAGTTGAATTTTTTTAAAATTACGATGCTATATAAATCTCCTAAAACCCATATAGACTAACCTTCGACCTCAATTGCCTGCTTAGCTGGCTTTGGTGCATCTTCAACTCCGGAAACCGTGAATTGATTACCCCCACTTCCTCCAATTGACTCATTCAGCGCCTTTTCAGCCGCTATAATTGCATTCTTTTCTTCGATAATCACCGCAAACTTCGCCTCCAACTCGTCGCAGTGCTCCTGGCGCTTCTTTAAAGCTTGTTCGTGTTCTTCGCATTTGCGCCTCAGGAATGTGTTCTCTTCTTCCAAGTTAACTAACCCGTGCTCAACATCATTCAGGCGCGCAGTCGTTTCAGAAACTTGATCGTGTGCTTTTCTAAAGTGGTTTATAATTCGATGAAATAGGAGTAGGGACAGTCACAACTTTTCGGAACTCGATAGTTTCATAGGAAAACCACCCCAAATATGTTTTAAAATCGAAATCTGTAAACAACTTATTCTGATCAAAAATCGCATCAAAAACGGATTTTCCTGTCAAAAAATAGGTCAATAAAAAATTTTTCTGGAAATGACACTTGTGAGGGTAAAAACATGCGGGGAATCCGAATTTGAAATTTTCGAAGCAAAACACGCTTTCTTGGTTCAGGGAATTGTATATTAAACAAATCACATACAACTTTTCGCTTCAATACACAATACGCCTTCATTGAATCAGTAAAGCGTTTTTTCGCTTCGAAAAATTTTTTTTTGAATCTCTTTGTGAAACAGAAGACTTTACCTCAACATTTCTTTGGAAATCACATCAACTTTGTTTCGATCCTCCAAAAATTCTTGAATTTGCTTTTTCAAATCGCCATCTGAAAGATTTTTACTAGCGTATAGCGCAAGCTGCGATTCGAGGATTTCTATGCGGGATAACAAGCGGTCTTCGTTGATTAGAGCCTGCCAACTATTTTCTGACGATTCTTGGGTCATTTCGGCCAAAACTTCCAGGTGTCGCAACTTTTGATCTAGTAGCTAAAAATGACGACTAGGTATTAAACATATGTATGAGATGAATAGGATGAGCCAAAAAAATCATACTTTAGCTTTTTTGGTGAAAATTTTTCAAAATTTTTTTTTCAAAAATCACCTATAAGGGGTATTTTCATGCGATGTTTGAGGCTGCGTTCAAGCATGTCAAAAAAGTTGTCAAAAGTTAAAAAATAAGAAAAATTCGATTTGTTGACAATAATTCGATTTTCGATTATTTGTCAAAAAATTGAATTTGTCTTATTTTTTATTCATTTTTTGACATGCTTGAGCGCAGCCTGAAAATTTTTTCGCAAAAGTACGATTCTTCGGCTCATCCTATAAATATACCTTTTCTCGGAACATCTGTTCTGTAATATACTGCTTGAGCATAAACAGTTGGTCTTCCGAAACAAGTGTATAGTTTTTCGGAATACATTCCTGCATTGGCATCGCCTTTGTTGTTGCACTCACGCGCCGATCAAAACATTCCTCACCTTTTTCGTTATACAAGCGCACGATGCAAGTTACGCATCCGCTAGCGACTAAAATCATCTTATTAACACGGGCCGAACAAAAGACTACCTAAAACTCCGTCTTTACCTTTTTTTGAATTATCAACAATTTCAACTCCAAGCTGCAAAATATCACCAGAATGCAAGGCACGCGGCACCGACTCTTCACCGGAATTTGACAGTCGAATATTGTTAATGAAAGTGCCATTGCTGCTTTTCGTGTCCTTTATAAGAAATTGTCCATCTTCATACCACATAATTGCGTGATTTCGTGAGAGGACCTAAAAAATGTGATATGGTCTTCTGAATAGCTGAAAATAGATCTTTCTGCCTCCTAACCTTGCAATCAAAAATCGCGTTGTTTTCAACCGGTTGCAATCGAGCTACTGCACGTCCAATCTTAACAGCATTTTCCTCAGAACGTGTGACCGGTATTCGTCTTTCGTCAAATGGATGAGAATTGCTACAAGGCGTAAACACTGCTATCGGTGTAGATTCCATTTTCGAGGGAACGCTCATTTTTACAAGTCTATTAAAAAAAAATTATTACGCCAAAAATAAAAACAATGGTAGGTACGGTATATTAGATTAAACTAATCATTAAAAATATTAAAATCTGTATATAAATTGAAATCTTTATTCAATAGTCAACAAATTGTAAAGTAAAACAAAAAAAAATCACACGTAATTAGAAAAGATATTACTAAAAAATCAACTGGCTTTTGAATATATAAACAAAAATTGCCATATGCAAATTTAAAATAATCTCTTCATTAACACGTGGAATGTAATAAAACAACATGGGGGTTCAAATCACAAGTCAATACTACTAGCTTCGACTTTTTTCAAACTTGGATAGTACACTTGGAACTCAAAGTTTGTTCGTGGAAAAGACCCGGGATTTATAGTGAGACGCCTCGTAGGCGATTCTTCAACAATAAATGGAATGTACTTGTCGGCAATTACAAGGAGATCGGGTGTTGGACAAAGATGATAGAGGTAATCCAGATGAGAAATTATAGGGTTCACGTGAAATGGCAACGGCGAAACATGGCGTTGACTCCAAATTAGATCACAAAACTGTAAATTAAGGTGTTATTTACACAATAAATGGCTCTATGATTTTTCGCATACGAATTGTGGCAAAACGAATTTTTCCAAAGACTTTTCGCATTCGAATTTTGGCACATTCGCTCTAAAAATACCACTGCGTCAGGTGCTTTTGTATGCATTTCTGAAACTCATTTTCATTTTAAACTGATTTATTGCACGAAATCACGCTTACATCAGCATAAAAAAGCATCTGACACAGTAGTGTTTTAGAGTGAATGTGACAAAATTCGTTTTGCGAAATTCGCCGTGCCAAAATTCGAATGCGAAAAATCAGAGCCCCATAAATCCCACTCACGTGTTTAGAAATATCATTCGCATTCTTGGGCACATGAATGGCATTTCGGCAAGCTTTCTCAACAAGGTCATCTCTGTATACAACGAGAGTCTGGTTGTTACACGTGATCATACACGGATTGGAAGCCCAATGGAGATTCTTGGCATCTTTAAAATATGCCTTAAAATTTGGCATTAATTGCGGCCTAAACAATTTTCATCAATTTCATTTTAAAATAATAAAAAATCTACTTTGGAAATACTGTTAATAGTGGCGGATCATCAGGTCCAGGGACAAAAACAAACTGCGTATTTACATAGTAGGTGGCAAACTCGGCAAAAATATTCCCCAAATGTCTGAAAGCGGTGATTGTCTTCTCGGTATAGCCACTTGCAACATAAGTCGATAAAAAGTGACCACATAGGACGAAAGTATGAGGTGGGCAAGTACTGAAGCCTGATAACAGATGATAAACTGCTCGGGTCACCTTAAAAACTAGATTTAAGTGGCAAATATCCATCAACTAGAGCAGGGGGATAACCAAGAAAAATCGTTAGGTTACGGTTTTTTGTGGCTATCGATGGAGGTTTCTGTCGGTTTTTTCGACTTTTTTCGGTTTCTTGTCAACATTTTTCAGTTTTTTTCACTTTTTCGGTTATTCAAACATACGGTTTCGGTTATCCCTGCTCTACCACATGTACTACCTTGGGATCATCCAACNGTTTCTTGTCAACATTTTTCAGTTTTTTTTCACTTTTTCGGTTATTCAAACATACGGTTTCGGTTATCCCTGCTCTACCACATGTACTACCTTGGGATCATCCAACCAAACATCCGAAAGAAAAATAATGCGATCATTAATCTCCCATTTTGGTGGCAAATTTCTTATTCGATAAAAGTAGTCAGGCACAATCTTTGGCAATGAAACTCGTTGAACAGTGAGCAAACCCGTATCATAGATGCCAGTAAAGAAATAAAACCCTCCTTCACAAACTATCCCATTCTCAAATTCGGCTTTTGATAAGTCCAATTGTAGATGACCAGTCAGGTCTTCTATTAAGTAAGTCTCTGAAGATTCACCTCTACACAACATTCCAAGTACAGTGACTAAAGCATGGTTTCGAGGGAAAAGTGATTCGACAGTTGAAAGAGCAACAACTTTGGTGTCCAATGCCTAAACGTACGGTTATAAAAGCTACAAAAAGTTGATCACGGAAATGTACAACAAGGCAAAATAACTTACATCTAAAATAAGGTTTAAACGCTCTTTTAAGCACTCAAAGGGCTTTTTCACAATCCTCTTATTTTCATCGGATGTCAGAAATTTTCCAGTTGAAGTGTCCAGTTTCATTTTCGGCCACTCATTTGAATTGGTTACTTTGAAGGCAGTATCCCTACAAAGTGACTATTTTTAGAATGAAAAACAAGTCAAATTTGGGANTCATTTTCGGCCACTCATTTGAATTGGTTACTTTGAAGGCAGTATCCCTACAAAGTGACTATTTTTAGAATGAAAAACAAGTCAAATTTGGGATTTTTTTTGTTGAAAAATGGGAATTTTAGAAAATTTTTGGTGAAATCCTTGGAGTTAAGGTCAGGGCCGTAGCCAGCATATCGCAACCTATCGCATTGCGATAGGTTTTGCCTTGCGATATATCGCAAAATTACGTGGTTGATTTTCTATTAAAACCTCCCACATGGACGTTTCCAGGCAAAAAATTTTTTGCGATAGTTTTTGAAACATTTGCGATAGGTTTTAAATTGTTTTTCTAACACTTTGCGATAGTTTGCTAAATTCCTTGGCTACGGCCCTGGTTAAGGTAAAAAAAACCATCGCTGTATGTGTAAAAATGATTGAGAAATGCTTGTTTTTAAGCTGAAAATGCTCAGAAAATAATAAATTATTGGTGAAAAATAGCAGATTTTTGACATTTTGGAGCTACTACAATATCCCCCTATCGCCACCAAGTAAAAAAATTTTCGAAAATTTTTTCTGGAAATGACACCTCTAGGGGTAAAAACATGCGGGCAATCCGAATTTGACATTTCACAAAGCAAAAAATGCTTCCCTGATTCAGGGAAGGCCTGTGTATTGAAGCAAAAATGCGATTTTGAATAATATTTTTCAACTTTTCGCTTAATATACAGGCCCTCCCTGAATAAGGAAAGTGTTTTTTCGGTTCAAAAATTTCAAATTCGGATTTCCCGCATGCTTTTAAACCCTAGAGGTGTCATTTTCAGAAAAAAATTTTCAAACATTTTTTAAAAATCTACCTTTTTGCTCCACCATAACGAGTTGATTCAGAGATTACTCGTTTCAGCGTATTCAAATCTAATAATGTGGCATCAACTAAACAAAAATTTTAACCAATTTTGTTTTAAAAAGTTAGATAAAAATCTAGTGGATGCCAAGAGCATTTGTTTCAAAATCAGAAAATCTGGCTTCAAATAACCAGATTTTAGGAGGAGCAAAAATCAGCAAAATGCAGAAATTTTCCATTATATTTCTTGGTACCCCTGCCTAAGCCTAGGCTTAAGCCCCTAAAATACGGAATGCCAAGAAAATTTGTTCAAAATCAACAAATCTGACTTCAAATAATCAAATTTAAGGAGCAAAAATCAGAAAATTTCCATTATATTTCTTATAAATTTGACAAAATTTCGCATCTCGAAAATCAGATTTGACATCTCAAAAATCAACTTTTCTGAAAAATCAGCAGACTTGGCACCTCTGGATAAAAAGAATTTAAAAATTTACTTTGTTGGGACCTTAACGTATCAATAATTCGATCTAAAAGATCTCGTTTTCGATTTTCATCCAAATTTTGGAAATAATCTGTGAGATAGTCCAACGAGTCTCTTAAATGTAAAAAAGATTTTAAAGAAAAAAGAACAAAAATTACTTTCTTAAAATAAAGTTATTCAACTGAAAGCACTGTTTTATCCGATTTCTAAGTTCGTTTTGCATGAAAATTCTAAAAGAGTTATGACAAAACATGACTTTTATGACAAATTTTTCAATACAAACAGAAATAAAACTGTTTGGAAAATTGCACTGCTTATATTAATATTTATTATTTGAAGAAAAATAAATAAACATATAACATAACAACTTTCAAATAACTGCTTCTCCAATTTGCTTTTTTAACAACAAAAAACGGCACTAGGATGGTACACACATCACAATTCAAATTTAACGAATTTTTCACTGTCCTGACCCAGGCGGACAAAAGTCCTGATATTGTCAAAAACGCTGAAAAGGTGTTTTCTCGTCCAGAATTATCTAGAAAACACGTTTATGGGCCTCGCTATACTTAGTCGCGAGCGCCGCGACAGACCCCTTATCGAAGTCAAAAGTTGTCGCAAACCAATTTTTTGGAGGTTTCTAGGTGGATTCGCCTAATTTTTATAGCTTGCGACAACTTTCTTATTCCGGAAGGGGTCAGTCGCAGAGCTCGCGACTGAAGTATAGATAGGCCCTTTGAAATGTGAAGAATTTTGCCCCTCGGATCAGAACTTTTGCCTCTCCATGTACCGCCCTGGTGCCAAAAAAACGAATCTGTAAAACAACAAAAATTTTAATTTTTTCACGAGAAATTGATACATCTGAGTAAGACAGCGCAATTTGTCGGAAATCGACATAAAACTAACGCAAATAGTCAGAAATTTGGGAGCTAGTAAACCTGGGGGGGCCCCATTGTTCATGAATCCAAAGGTCGAAATAAAATTTTCTAAAAATTTTATAAAATGACACCCCCTAGGGATAAAATTTGACGAGGAACACGATGGTGGCATTATTTCCGCATTACCCGGTTGATGGTTAAAATGTTTTGTTTACTATTTGTTCTGTTTTGGTTACATAAAAATTGAAAAAATACAAATTTTCGACCATTTTCGATTATTTTGAAGCAGAAATAATGCCACCATCGTGTTTCTCGTCAAATTTTACCCCTAGGGAGTGTCATTTTATAAAGTTTTATTTCGACCTTTGGATTCATGAACAATGGGGCCCCCCAGGTTGACTGATCAGTCATTCCCAGGTTGAGCGGAATGACTGATAACGCGCAGCCTTAGCGTCTCGACCACCTGTTCGAGAGGGTTAACGCGCAGCCTTATGCAACCCTAGGCTCATGCAAGAGCCATACAAGAGCGCGTTGCAACGAAATCGCTTTTGTTGCAACGCGACTTCCCATCACAACGACTCTTGCATGGCCTGATTTTCAATAAAGTCGTATGTATTGACACGATTGGTAGAACATTAGAAAACAAATTATTGGTCGAGAAGCATAAAATTTGAAATTTCATTGAAAATCAGGGTCAAAACAAAATTTTCAAGTTGAAAAATTTATTCAAACCCTACAAAAAATAAATAATAAATATAAAAGATATATAGTCCGTTATATAAGATATAGTCCAACAAATATATAAGAGTCGAACTATAAAAAAGCTGGACCCAAAAATTCAAAGTCCGAAGTCAGCATTCCGTCTGATCTGACAAGTTAAGCAACGTTGGGCCCCCAGGTTCGATTCCATTAGGGCACAAATTTGATCTACGAAAAAACTTTTCTTACAAACAATGGAGCAAAAATTAAAAAAAAATTTTTTTGCTCCATTGCTTGTAAAAGTTTTTTGTAGATCAAAATTTTTGCTCTAGTGAAATCGAACTTGCGGGGGCCCAACGTTGCTTAACTTGTCAGATCGGATGGGATGCTGATTTCGGGCTCTGACTTTTGGGTCCAGATTTTTTATAGTTGGGACTGAAGCGGACTATATATAATTAAATGGACATGAAAAAAGATCTGGATTACATTCCTGGACGTGGTATAGGCATTCGCATCGCTGGATTCAGCGGCATTATACCAGGTGCCCCCATAAGAGGTGCACGAATTGGCATCCCAGGTGGAACCATACCGGGCATCATACCAGGCATTGGTCCTCGCATCCCAGGCATCATGGCCATAGCCACCGGTGGGACTAATGGACGAGCTCCCTAAAATTAAATTTATATACATTTTTGCATAATTTTTTATGTTATAAGCAACAGCTGTTTAATACAGAGTGAGTAAAAAAGGGAGCAATTTTGCGATTTTTTTATAAGTTTTTAATTTTAACAAATTTCAATTTTTGGCGAATTTTTCTATTTTTGAAGAATTTTTCATTCAATTTGTTGACAACTTTTTTGACATGTTTGAACGCAGTCTTAAACTCGCCCTATAATATATCTTTATATAATCTTGTTACTTACGGCTAAGGCTCCTTGTGCTGCACCTGCCTGGGCATTCAATAATTTTTGTTGTGTGAAAGCACGAGCTGTAGCATCGACCAATTTTTGTGCCTGTTCTTCCATCCATGCTTGATAGTACATACGAACATTTTCTTTATGCTTTCGCCCACCATTATGTGTTTTGCGAACCGAAGGCGAGTCATGAGTTAAAAAGGTATCGCAATAATCACAGTAGTATTTCGGCATCTAAAACAAATATTTAAAATAATTTTTGGAGTTACTACATAAAATTTAGAAGCTAGGCCACCTACGTGAAAAAATTTTCAAATTTTTTCTGAAAATGACCGCTCTAGGGATAAAAACATGCGGGAAATTCGAATTTGACATTTTCAAAGCGACAAAACGCTTCCCTGATTCATGGAAGGCCTGTGCATTGAAGCGAAAAGTCGCAAAAATGCGATTTTTGCCTAAAAACGACCCCTTTTAAGGTAAAAATGTGCGGGGAATTCGAATTTGGCATTTATAAAATTCCTCGAATTCAAGAAAAGCTATACATTGATGCGAAAATTCAATATACAGCTTTTTTGAAATTCGAGGAATTTTATAATGTCAAATTCGGATTCCCCGCACATTTTTACCCCATGAGGGGTCGCTTTTAGGCAAAAATCGCATTTTTGCGACTTTTCGCTTCAATACACAGGCCTTTCCTGAATCAAGAAAGCTTTTTTTCGAATCAAAACTGTCCAATTCAGATTCCCTGTATGTTTTTACTCCCTAGAGGGGTCATTTTCAAAAAAATTTTAACATGGGTGGCCTAGTAGCTCCTAAATTTAATATAAAACTAACACAATGTATAAAACGTTAATAACATTTTGGAAATTAACTAAACATGTTATCTCAATTTTATTGATGGAATAAAAACTATGAAATGTATTTAAAAAAGTTGGATTATCGACAAAATTGATTGAATATAAAAAAGGTTAAAAGAATCTAAAGTTGTATAAGCTAATAAAAAAAACAATATTGATTTTAAAAAAAAGACACCAAAAAAACCCGCTTTAAAATATGAGTGTTAAAGGAACAGTCCCACTTTTTTGGAAGTTGATGCTATGGACCATGGGATTTCGTTTCAATAACCCAAAAATTTTTTCAAACTAGTTTGAAAATTTTTTTGTATTTCGCTCATAACTTTTTACGATTTTCAAGTAGTACCGTAAAAGCAAAAAATGCTCTAAATTTTGTGCTCCATCACATGGCATCAACTTTGGGACTGGTCTCCTTTAAATAAACCCGTACAAAAAGGATAAAATCAAACATTGATCACAGTAGTGATGCTGATCAAAGTTACAAAAATGAAAACAATTTTGTCACTGGCCACGAATTTTGGGCACGATAAAAATCTTGTTCGTGGTGACAACACTTTTTCTCATGCCCAAAATTTCGTCAATGCCTCTTGATCCTGATCCGGGGAATGAAGTTGGTGTATAAACAAACTGACAAGAAACACATCAAATTTCTAGCCGAGACAGCCAGATGGGTATTGGAAATTTATAACGTTTTAGAAAATTGAGCAATGCTGAATTGGCAGGATTAAATTTAACAGTTAAAAATTTTCTCAAGTCATCTGGCATCGGTGCATACGAACGTCCTTTGCCGCGACCCAGACATTTTGTACCGCCATTGCTAGTGATTGGGCAATAGAAGCCTTTTTTAGTGTCGAATTTGAGTTTCTCCGTAAAATTGATTGTATTCGGGAGATCGAGTTGTGTTACTAGAGCATTCATTGTTTCTACAGGCTTCTCACGAAGACTTTCACCATCGACAATGATAATTTGTGAAGGAGGAAAGAAATCTAGCCAGCGATCCAAATGTTTAGCATAAAGTCCTAAAAATGCACATTTTTCTTCACAATTTTGACCAAAAATTCGAATTTTGGAATAATAAAAAATCGAATTTTGGCCATAAAAATAGAAAAAATTCAATTTTTTGACCAAAATTCGATTTTTTTAGCCAAAATTCAATTTTTGAATTTTGGCCGAAAAATTCAAATGTTGGTTAAAATAGAATCCCCCCCCTTATTTTGGGAGACAAGCCACATATACACACGGGACTCGAACCCTGTACCTTTAGATTAAAGAACAGTACTCTATCCAACTGCACTATGCGACTGATACACATACACAAATTACCTGGATAAATGCATCTTTGACGCAAACGACCAACTTCAGTCAAGTTTGAAGAGAATACTTCCAATAGATCATATTTCAACGCAATGGAATCATTATGCGCCCTCATATGCTGATACCAAGAATATGCGCGGTCCACTGGGTCAATGAGAACTACAATGATTTTCGCATTCGGAAGTAACGTTTGAATTGCTAGAGGAGCTTTTTCGTTATCGAAATAGTTGGCAGTTTTCTCGAGAACTACCAAGTCATCGTTGACGACGTGCGAAAACTTGTCCGCATACCACTCAAGGCCTTGAACATAGTTTGGTCCGCCAAAAAATTGCAGTTCTTCAAACGATCTTTCAACATTAGTATTTGAGGTCACATTTGGATGAAGTAATAAGAAGTTTAGCAAGGCACTTGTTCCAGTTTTTTGAGGTCCAACAATTATTGTATTGGGCAAGTTGAGGCTAACACAAGTGAAATTCACACTGAGCATTCTTCTATGTCGGCTATCCATACAAGGGTTCTAAAAATTGTACAGGGTCTCAAAAATTCGATTTTTTTAGAATTTTGGTAAAAATTTCGACACGCGTAATCGATTTCTCGCATAAAAAACCCTCGGGTATCTTGTAAAAATTCGAATTTTTTTCATTTTCGCATCAATACGCTACCCTGAATCAGGATCAAGGAAGCGTTTTCACACTTCGAGAGTGAGAGCAGTCGACTCCCCGCATCAAATTATCCCTACAGGGGTCATTTTTAGAAAAAAAAACTGTTAAAAATTCATGACAATCACGAAAATTCCACTTTTTTGGGCGGGATACCCTGTATAACTTGAAAAACCCCCTAACGTTTACCGTATATAACAAAGTCTTTTCATCAGGAAAGCGTTCAAAATATTTCTCGGCCAACTTCAACGGCTCCACCCACTTTAAACGAAGATTTGTCCAGCATTTCAAAAATTTCACAAGATTATGGAAAGTATAGATTCCTAGACGGTCGTTGGCAAAGTTCTGCTGGTGTGTCATAAATATGGATATCTTGAAAAAAAGATTTTACATGATCTATAAAAAAAACCACCAACTTCATTTAACAAAATGGTCGTAAAAAGGTCTCCACCAAAGATGCTCTTTTGAAGCTGTTCAATGCCATCGGGATAAGCATGTAAGAATTGGGTATGAGTAAACAGTCCACATGTCTGCCTAGGAAGAACACTGATGTTCTTGTAAATGAATCCGCGGCGCAATGAAGCTGGCTTTAAGTGAGGGTATTCTTCGGTTGATGTGACACGGACCTTCCAAATGGAACTCCAAGCTTCTGTAAAATAGAAAATGGCTGTGTTAAAATTAGGGGGTTGATTTTTAGCGCAAATTCGATTTTTGACCAAAATTCGATTTATGATCAAAATTCGATTTTTTTGGAATTTTGGTCAAAATTCAATTTCTAGTCGACAATTTTTTTCAGACCCCCCCCCCCCCTTTTTGGGAGGCAAGTCACATACACAAACGGGATTCGAACCCTGTACCTTTGTACGATTAAAGAACAATACTCTATCCAACTGCGCTCAAACCCGTTTCAGGACGGCTGGCGTCCGGAAATTGTCGTGAAAAATGCGTTTCACGGCTGCTAGTGCGCACCCTGACAAGGATTGCCGTAACATCCCTACTCAAAATCTCATACACTTACCGTATAATGCCTCGTGAATGGGATAAACACCCGAGTGCTGAGGAGAAATGGCATACTGAAGTGGAGTTTTAAGCCTAGTATTCTAAAAAACAAAGTTGATATTAACACTTCAACCCCAAAAAGCTTACTTCTGCAAAGATCTTGTTTTGAGACATCAATGCCAACAAATATGAAATACTAAACTCATGCGCATGATTATGCCGCCACATATGAGGAAACCACAAGAATCTATCAGCGAATGCTAAAAACATGACCTTTGTTATACCTAACCTTAAATCTTAAGATTGGGTGGAGGGTATACTCCGCGAGTAATGTAAAGAAGGCGCCATAACAAGATCAATTTTGTCAAAAAAATGAATAAAAAATAAGAAAAATTCGATTTTTTAACAAAGATTCGATTTTTTGTCAAAAAATCGAATTTTTGGCCAAAATTCGATTTTTGGACAAAAATTCGATTGGCGCTCTTCCTTATACTACTCGCGCAAGTAACTAAAGAGTATATCCCCCCCCATTTTAGCCTCTTACCAACAAGCTCCTCGTCCCCAGCATTTTCCAACTCATCGCCGTGTCGAAAGAAGTATCCAGAAAAGCCCAAGTTATAATGAAAATCTTGAATATAGTCGCGTAATTCATTCTGGGAGTGTATTAACGCTTTCACATCTTCAGGTATAAATCTCGAGCCGGATTGACCAACAAAGATATCATCGATGTCGATTTGGATATAGCGATCAACTCCGCTTGAAAAATTCTCTCTTAACAAATATCGGAGAGTATCAAAGAACGCGATTTTGATCATCCAATGGTCCAAATTATGCCCAAACATAACGCTTTCAACTCCGAAGTTCTTGCCATTATCGTGAATTATTGCTGCAACGCTCTCGCCATATAACGTTTCCGCCTCTAACACAATCTCCGTGCCTTCGGTTTCATGGGTAAGATTAAACAGAATCCAATTCGGTTCAAATGGTTCTGCATAAGGCAATATAGCATCGGCTCTTGCAATAAAAGGAATTTGAGATCGAGCCGAAAATTTTAGCTTCAGTGCATGTTGATCATATAATGGAGTAAAGTCTAGATCGGAATAAATAAGTTGTTGGTGTACGAATGAGATGATGCCAACTCTGTATTTTCGACAATATTCCAAATAGACATTTCGATGCGAGTCGGGTAACCCAAGGAAAATGTTGTAATTTTCGAAAATAATCAAAGAAAATCTTCCTCTTCCCGACAACTCTAACAAAGGTGGAGAATCATCGGGTAGTTCAACTCTTGTCCGAAGCTTCAATAAATTCAGAAAATTTAGAATAGCAGCTTGATTTATAGAAGATTTCTCGGAAACTAATAAAACGCGATTCACTTTTTCTAGCCTTGGTAGACTCGATCTTTCCTTTGTTCTTTCCGCTGTAGTCTGATTACTTGTCCAAGAAAACGATGATGCTGGGCAATCGTATAGTTTCCATGGTGTGCTTTTAAAGCGCAATTTTGGCCAACTTCGTTTGCGATAATTAATAAGGGAATAGACACAAAAATATGCTAGAGCCGTAATCAAAATCCATTGTGTTAAAAAAACAAAACGACGCCGCTGTAACATTTAACCATAATAACGAAGATCACTCTTCTTACATTCTAAAAAAGAAATAGATAAAAAAGAAGATGTGTATCTTCCAATGGTCACAATCGTGTTGTATTAACACACTAACACAACTGAGGGGGGGGGGGCAAAAGTCCTCGCCAAGGGGGCAAAAGTTCTCGCCAATGAAAAATTGATTGTTATAGCGCTAGCTATAACAATCAATTTTTCCTTGGCGAGGACTTTTGCCCCTTAGGCGAGGATATACTGCCCCTTACGCGAGAACTTTTGCCTCCCTCCCCGTATCTTCATAAAAAATTTTGACTTTGGAAACTAGAAGAAAATTAAGAAAGCCAATATTTGAATCAAATGCATATATGTTCTGTTATAGGTGTTTTATTCCAAGTTAAAAATCAAGTTATCGGTTTAATTTCGCATCACGTTTCAATTTAAACAAGACTGGTTTTACAATTAAAATGTTCTATGAAGAAAATCAGTTCGCACTAGGAAACAGTTTTGACCGGCCAAAGGGACAAAATAGCAAGCACCCACTTTTATTTTATCGACTTTTTCAATAATTTCCACGTAATATTGTAGGACGTAGCCCAAAACGGTCGGGAATTCATTTTCATCCATAAATTTCCAGAAATATCCCCGGAAATCTCTGATATAGGTTGTTTTTATTGAAAGATCCCGAATTCGCGTTTGTCAAGAAATTCGTTATTTTAAATTTTCGTGTCAATACTCAAACTTTATTGCAAATCAGGCAATGTTTCGTTGGATTTGTATATAGAGTTGTGCTGGTCAGGGCCGCCACTAATACGTTCGGACGGCTCCCGAACGGACTTTGTTCACTAATAACTTCATTAATTGCGTTCGGAAACATCACTAATAGGCGTTCGGACGCGTTCTGAAACGTTCGGGCGCTCGTCTGAACGTTTCCGAACGCGTCAGAACGTTTCTGAACGCGTCCGAACGGAATTAGTGAAGTCAAAAATTTCCGAACGAATTAGTGGCGGCCCTCAATTGACATACACACCTGTTTTGAGTGTTGCGCGAATTGACACCCAAAACTTTTTTGCTCGAAAATGCTTATTTTTATCGAAAAAATATAAATTGAAGCTTTTCTAATGAGAAAGACTTGAAAAAGTAGAAAAATGTGCGAAATTATATGAAATTTGTTAGCTAACAAATTTTAACGCAAAAAAGGAAGGCAAAAACAATTCGGAGGCACCGGGGATCGAAACCACGGCTTTTTATCATAAAATCTGGTGTTCTATCCACTAGGCCATCGAGACAAATGTGTTAATTCGATCGAATTTCACCAAGTTTTCGATGATTTTTTGTGTCTGCCGTTCCTTTTTTGCGCGTTCATCAAAAACATTCACTTCATTTCTCTTCTTTTTTCTTTTTTAGACAGTTTCCTCACAGAGAATTTGTTAAAGAGACGCGATAAAATATTCTTTTTTGTGGATTTTTGTGCCATGGTAGAACTGTTGACAATGTTAGTAGTATCCCCATAATAAACACGAGGTGCCTATATTTTGAAAAATAAACTTTATGAAAAAACAATTATAAAATAAAACAATTATAAAAAATTATTGTTTGATTCATCTCGAAGGATTTTATGAGCCTTCCGTCATAGACTTGTCGAATCGAGCAGTAGACGCCAACGCAAAAGGCATTAAAGCGTGTCGAGAGATTGTATTAGCAAATTTAGCAGACATGATCGTTTGAGCAGCTTCACGCCATGAAAAAGTCTCTTCGAGTGTGAAGTTCAAATCCAGGCTTGTTCCATGACGTTCGGATAGGAGTATCTTTTCGGAATCATGCAAATGGCAGGACCACAGCTAGCCCATTCTCTTTGTTGATAATAAGAATTCTGATTCGCTGGGTTTATGGTAGAAACTTCGCTATCTCCTCTGATTGTCTGGACGACTTGTTGTACGAATGTTGCCAAACGCGGTTGAATTTGTCCCCCATCTGTGTTGTAATAGTCTATCGGCCCAGAACTTCTAGCCATA
Organism: Acrobeloides nanus; assembly: GCA_900406225.1. Lineage (NCBI taxonomy): Eukaryota > Metazoa > Nematoda > Chromadorea > Rhabditida > Cephalobidae > Acrobeloides > Acrobeloides nanus. Next base: position 2,123 of record OZJO01001129.1, on the reverse strand, counting down.
GCGAGAGTCCAATGATCGGGATGTTGAAAAACGGGTATGACCAAGCGGTCGAAATTGGAGCGGAATTTTGGACGACATTCGGGCATTTTCAGGGTGAGGAGATTGGATCCAAAGTGAATCAACCACAAGAGCTTTTTCGTTGATCGACGGCAGAATGTGCTCAAGATAGCGGGAGACTATTGTATCATCTAACCAAGCCTCTCGACCAGCTCGTTTGGTAAGAGCACTTATGTCCATTGCCATTGGATAATCGGTTAGGAATTCTTTGATATCATAAATCTGTTTGTGTTCAACTTCTCCCATGTTAACGTTGCTGCCTTCAGAATCTTCCTTTTCCGACATTGGTATCAAAGAAACAGGTAGACTCTTTTTCTTCATCAACTGTGATGTTTTTGCAATCGAAATAGTGGCGAGTTCCTAAATATACATGTTTGAATCCTCAAAATTTCTATCAATATGAGTCAGTGGTCAAAAAATTTTGGATTAATAAACTTACTTCTCCAAACTTATCGTGGAGTACGTTTCTGGAGAAGTGCCACTTCATTAGCCATTCATTTTGCACTTTCGCCTCTCTGCAACTAATTCTCCGGCTTTAGCGATTGAGTTCTGGGTGGATTGCTTCAAATGGTTGATCGGAAAAGTATCCGACAGACTGAAATCGATCTAAGACGGCGGGAAAATGCTTCAACATTGCGTGGAATTTTGGGATGTAGTGGGCTTTCTTTAGTTTTGTATGCATAAATGCTTCAAGGCTTTTTATAGCTTTTTTCATCGTCGACTGTTCATCAGTCGACGATTCAAAATTCGAGATACAGACAACTCTAAAAAAGATATTAAGAACCGTCTATTAAAGAAAAATGGTTACTTTGTATATCATATAACTTGAATAAAGCATCCCTCAAGTTTTCTATAACTGGATCACCTGGTAAGCCGTTACAGACAGTTTCAGCATTGGCAATAATGGATCACAAATGGTTTCCACTGTAGGTCATAAAAAAGGCTTGAAGTTTTGCGCCCACAAGCTTTAGGTTGTTTTGAAAGATCTGGAAGTGTTGACCCAAATTGGGATTATATTTGAGTATCTATGTCTCAAGCTTTTGTTTCATTTGATTGTACTTAGAGACATATCCATCCGTTAGCTTCTTTTTCTCTTCTATCATCCAATTGACTTTGCCGGTCAGATCTTCGATGGATATATTACATGAAACACGAATTTCACCATTTGTAGCTTTTTCCAATGATTTTAAGTCTAACCGGCACAAACTGCGTGTTGCCTAAAATATATTTCTTCCATTTAACACCTTCTGAAACTTACCAATGATCATGGCAATAACAAGAGATCCAATCTATCTTTTTATTTTCTCCAAGAGGTACAAGGTCATGACCATTCGCCTCTAGACATAGAGCTTTTGCATTCTCTCTGGAGATCTTGGCCAGTATTCCTCAATTCCCCCTTCTTCGAGACATTCATAAATTTTCTCAAAGACTTTTGTGTCACTTCTGTATTGTTCTGCTAGAGTGTCGTATCGATCCAGTTCATCAAATTTAATGGTCATTTTTTTCTTCTATCTTAATCAGATCTTCAATTGCTTGCACGAGCATTCCTAAAATCATAAGTATAATGGCATTTTATAATGGCAATTGAGGGGGGCGACCGCCATCCCCTTCATACTATGATCTTTAGATGAGAAGATTTTTACCTGCTTATCAATAAGAGTGGGGATCCAAAAAAACATTGTAAAAATCAAGATTTTTCAGGTCCCAAAATTGTTTTCACATATTCTTAGTGTAGAGACGCAAACCGAACAAACTGTATATGTTTGAAAGGTCTTGATCCGAAGATCGTCCATAGCTTGACACTATTGGCCTAGGCCTCGTATAGCCAGAGATCAACTAGGATGAATGTGGAATCCTTAACCTTAGGGGGTTGAGGAATGTGTCTTCTTCATGCCATATCTCTACAGGGACCCCCACTCTTATTGGGTATATGGGGTATATTCGTGTTCTACACTCCATATCCAACAAATATAACCAAGTTTACAAAGGACGTCCGGCGGATTTGATAGAAATTGATTTTTGACGAAATTTTCGACTATATTTGGGTTTTTTTAGTCGAGGAATCG
>OZJO01001128.1:0-18045 GCA_900406225.1 Acrobeloides nanus | reverse complement strand
CGATTTTTAGAATTAAAAACAAAACCAAAATCGTAAAAATCGAGATTTTTCAGGTCCCAAAATTGTTTTTCATCTTTGTAAGTGTAGAAACGCAAACCGAAAAAATTGTAAAATATGTTTGAAAGATCTTGATCCGAAGATAGTCTATAGCTTGAAACTTTTGGCTTAGGCCTCGTATAGCCAGAGATCAACTAAGATGAATGTGGGGTCCTTAGCCTTAGGGGGGTGAGAATGTGTCTTCTTCATGCCATATCTCCACAGAAAAAAAGAATCAAGCGAGACACCACCCACCAAATAAAAGCTGGGAATCTGAACTACAACTTTTTTATGATGATTTTTCGCGGAAACGCAAAAAATCGGGTCAAAATGGGCAATCTTGATCAAAAACTATGAAAATAAGTCATACAAATTTTCAAACTTTGAGGTTGTTATGCGAATTTTTCCAAGAGTCTTGCCAAAGTTAATATACCATCTTGTAGCACTGGATTCTAGCTTTTCAACGAGTGGTTAACCATTCTCGGGCGATTTCTCTACGCAGAGATATGACCAAAAAACCGAAGATGTCTCGAAATTCACATATGGTCACTTTCGAACACATTTTTGGACCCCTTGGAAATTTTTTTCGAAATTTTTTTTGGCGTATTCGTGTTCAGCATAGTCGAAAATACTATTTTACGCCTTTGTGCCATTCGGTCCTGCGGGGGATAATTTAGATCATATCCCAAGCTGTGTATTTTTGTGTTTGTTTCGTACTCTAAGATAATTAAATATAACTTACGATTCAGATTACTAAAAAGCTTTTTGGACATATTAGTCAAAGATAAGTCCACTTGTTGTGTCATCATAGAATCCAGGCACAGCCCAATAAGTCGCGCATAAACAAATCTTACACGTTGATCCTAAAGTTGGCAATTTATCGAGAGCAGGCTGAACTATTTTATTAGCACTCTTTAAATTTAAGGGCGTTTATAAAAGCAATTTAAAAATTGCATGCTTTAAATTGAGCGAATTGTTGGCTGTCCAAATCCCTTACATATACAGGATGTATAAAAAACCGAAATTTTGGAGATTTTTTCATGTTTTTTTCGATCCAAAATTTTTTCCCCAAAAATCCTAAAAATGACTTTTAGGATTTTTGAAAAAAATTTCGGGTCGAAAAAACATGAAAAAATCACCCAAATTCCAGTTTTTTTATACACCTTGTAATTCAAACAGATAAAAACAATGTTTTCTTTTAGTTGCTAAGCAAATGAAAACATACTTCCTCCTTTTGCATATATTCAATCCATTTTTTCAATAATTTCTTAGCATTATTCATCGATGCTTGGTAGTAATAACCTTTGTCTTCAGTGTTTTCGCATAGCAAAAAATAAGCCAATGGAATGTGAAATTGATCGATAAACTCAATCTTTACTGAGCGATTACTTTGGCTCGCCGAATTTTCGTTTTCGCAGAGCAAAACGCCAGCATAATCAAATTCGAGTAAGGTTACCACAAATTCCATAAAGTCTATTGAATGCTTTCTATTATTCTTCTTCTTTAAATTGGTATTGCTAAATTGTAAAAAGTCATTCAATACATTACTTTCAATGTTTTTAAGGGTGACCTCATAGTTTTGAAACGCACTGTACTAATATAGATAGATTTTCACTAAAAATGTTCAAAATTGTCAATTTTTCATCCAAATTCATCTCATTTTTCGCCAAAAATCGTCATTTTCAGATTTAAAATGGCAATTTCGATTTCGAAATTACGACTCCCAATTTCACAAAATCGAAATACCGTAATTATATTTTCGACTTTTTTTCCGATTTCGATGCATTACTAGATTCGACGCATTTACTCCATCCTAAGAGTCAAAAAAGCTTACTCAAACATGTCGATGATCATCTTTCGGAAACTAAATAATGCTGTTGCAAAAACTTCGTCCAAATTAGCTTGATCCGTCTCAACAATAGTAAACATCTCAAGCCAATACCAACGAGATGCGTTATCATGCATTGGCCATTCATCCAACAGTTTGTACAATTTCCTCAAAATCTCTGCATTAAACATTCCCATTTTATCCTTGTCACTGGGAGTCTAAAAAAGACAGCTAGTCACTTAACCCCCGGCCACTTATCATGCTACAAAAGTCGAGCAAATTTTTTTAATCTTCCGGAAACCTTTCCATTAAGAGTTTTTTAGTCGAAGAACATGTTGATGTTATTTTTGGGTAAAACACTTTATAGGGTGAGATTTTTCCGGAAAATTCTGGGAAAAACCTTTTTTTCTGAAAAAATCCCATCTGCTATAAGTGAACTAGATCCAAAAAGACAATTGTAACACAAAGCAAATGCTCAATGAAAGAAGTTTTATTTTAAAAAATCTTACCCATTGTATGATATCAATTATGTGTTGCATAAAATCAACATGAGGTTTTGGAAAACGTTCTTTCATTTCGTTCACAACATCCATTGTAGACAGTAAGCTATTGAAGTCGTTATTGGCTATATCGCGAGGAAAATGCTCATTAAATAACTCAGTGATTGCTTCATCATCAAAATCAGAGATCAATTGATCAGTTTCCTTAAATGATTATTATAAAAAATAATTAAGCAAAAACACAAAATTGTCCTACTAGCTCTACTCAAGCTGGGCCAGATCTGGACCCCCTTTTCACGTATAATTTACATATTTTTTAGACATAAAAAGGCACTTTTTAGCTTTTAGAGAAAAAGTTATTAAAAATTCAAAAAAATCTTCAGTTCAATAAAAACCTACCTTCAACTCAATTTTACGCCTTATAATATCAAGAATCTGTTGATGTTCATCCAACCAAGATGTTCCGGCCTTAACAGGATTTATTTCCAGTTCATATTTGTGCGATATATTCGAGGTGGACGCTTTATCGGATTGATTAGTAGTAGATGTAGAAAGTCTTAAGCGCTCTATAGTCCCAATTTTAATTAAAAAATGGAACTAGTATAGTTGAAGCGTCGCACTAAACGTGAATTTTCTTCGAAAAAATTTTTTAAAACTTTTTTCGCGAGAAATTATCCCTTTAGGGATAATTTTATGCGAGGGAATCCGAATTTCGCATTCATAAAGCATAAAAAGGCTTCTTGGAATCAAGAAAAAGCTGTTTTTCAAACAATTTGTGCAAAATACGTAAATATCAGATATACAACGGAGCTTTGATGTAATATAAAACATCATTTTCTTGTTCATATTGTTTCAAAAACAGCTTTTTCTTGATTCAAAGAAGCGTTTTCATGCTTTAAGAATGCGAATTCGAATTCCCCACATAAAATTACCTCTAAAGGGATCATTTCTCGCGAAAAAATATCGTTCAATTCGACGCTTCAACTATACTAGTTCCAAAAAATTGAAGTCTCACTTATTTCAGGTCCTTCTACATCTATAGCACTTGATTTTTCTTGTGAACTTTCCATCACTCTAAAAAAATACGATTAAAGTTAGAAGTAGGGACCGCAAAAGCACTCGGTTAAAACAAAAAATTTTTCTATCAAGACTTATTGCATTCTATGCCAGGACTTTTTAAACACATAGACAAAACTTTTTACATCCCATGTCAGGACTTCGTACATCTTTTGCCAGGACTTCTCCACCCCTGTATTTTTGGACAACTTTTGTGTTAACGTTTTTTTTGTAAAAGTGCCTAGAAAATTTTTTATAATACCAATTTCGAAAAATTACGTTTTTTAGTGAAAACATAATTTTTCGAAATTGATATTATCAGGGGGCAAAAGTTCGGGGACAGACCGACAAGAGTTCGGGGACACTCAAAATTTAAAAAAAATGGAAAATTACAAAAAATTTTGTAGAGGTCAGGGAAATTTTAAAAAATTTCCCTGATCCCCTACAAAATTTTTTAAAGAATTTTTCATTTTTAAAAAATAATTGGGTGTCCCCGAACTTTGCCCCCCCCCTGATATAAAAAATTTTCTAGGCACTTTTACAAAAAAAGTTTAACACACAAGTTGTCCAAAAATATGTGCTCCACAACTTTTCCTTCGTTACTTTTTATGAAAAAATATTTTTAAAATGTTTATGTTTAAAAAATCGACAATACCAAGTTTCGATGGCCGCATCACTAGCATATACCAAACAATAAATTTTATCGAATGGAAAAACATCGTTACATTAAATGAAATTTTATGAAGTTTAAGCGATCGCTAGTCAGAGGTTCACAAACACGTAGCGAGAATCGGGACAATCCAAAACGAGGATAATGAAAAAAATTTCGATTTGGCGAATTTTTTTTGGTCGACGACGCGCTCCGCACATTAACTTTTTTGTAAAAATTTTCTGTTGCCTTGGTTTTAGCAAAAAAGCGGCGCCGAAATTCTTTTTGTTGAAAAAACACCAGTGGTGTAATCAAGGGGTGCAAATCAGAGGTCGAAAAGGTGCCATCATCCACTGGGTGGTGATTAAGTCATAAATGATTCACCCATGGGTGATAGTTGGGTGTTATCACTCATTTTTTCGCCCCCTGGGAAAAAAATAGTTGGGTGCAAATTCACCTTCCCCTTTTTGGCCCGAGGTCGCAAATGTGCTAACACAATTAAGGTTGAGTTCGGAGTAGCTCAAACCGCTAGGCGCCATTTATACTTCCGTCGCATTGCGACACGACAGTGCATTTTTGTGTCGTACGACACAAAATGGACTGTCGCATCGCGACGGAAGTATAAATGACGCCCTAGGAATCGTGTTTTTCGACCGCGAAAACTCCCTAGAACTCAAAATTGCAAAATTTATTGTTACTGATAGGACTTATACACAGGGATCGCATCCGTCCTTGTTTCTAAGATTTGTCCTTATTTTCGACCCATGTCCTTACTTTTGAAAATTTTCATTTTTTCATCGAAATTTCCTATTTTTCATCAAATTTGCCCAAAATGTTTCAATTTTTCATCATAAATCATAATTTTCTGAGCATTTAAAAATAAGCGCTTTCAAAAAAATTTTCGCCTGCGGCGCTGTTTTTTTATTTTTAACAAAAAAACCGATCGGAGTGTGGATGCCAAAAAATTATTTTTCAAAAAATACCCCGCTCCCGTAGTAGAAGTCTTGCTACGCCATTGTGTATGTGTCAGGCCCATAGCCAAGGAAGAGGCACTGGGGGCATGTGCCCCCTCAAACCTGGAAAAAATGAAAAAAAAAAACCCTAATGGACCCCTTATGTTTTTTCAATTTTTTCAAAAATATCAATATTTTACAAAATTTACCTATTTTTTAATCAAATTTAAAAAAAATGCAAACGCTTTACCAGATATGTATTTACCAGGTGCTACAAATATGTCTATAATCCCATGCCTCCATATCTTGAAAGATTAAAAATTCTCAGTATGAAAACGCTTGAGTCTCACCGTCTTAAAACAGATTTATTCTTTTTTCACAAATTACTGACGAACGAGATTCATAAGAAACATCCCTGCCTATTTTCTGTGACATTTTGACTACATGCACAAATCCTAGAGGAATCTACCCAATTATTTGCACAAAAAACATTAAAAGTGAATTCTTTCTTGTCCATACTGCCAAACTGTATCTCAAACTTCCACTAGGTATTGTGAAGCTGCGCGCTAAGGGATTCCCATAATTCGTTCCGACGCTTTCGGAACGGTTTTCGATCACTAATGACGTCACTAATTCGTTCCGAAACGATCACTAATAGGCCGTATATCGACGCGAAAATTCGAGAATAGCGTAATATATTTTGATCTAAAAATAACGTTTTTTCTTTCCCCGCACATTTTTACCCCAAAAGGAGACGATTTTAGGCAAAAATTGCATTTTTGTGACTTTTCGCTTCAATACACAATACGCTTTCTTTACACAATACGCCTTCCCTAAACCAAGCGTTTTTTCGCTTCGAAAGTGTCAAATTCGGATTTCTCCGCATGTTTTTACCCCTAGAGGGGTCATTTCCAGAACAAATTTTCACGTGGGTGCCCCCCCCCCACCCTATTGTGTAGTAGCTNAAAACTCGGTCACAAGCCTAGCAACTTGTAAAAGACCGTTTGGAAAAATCATTTAAACTCATGGAGATATGAATTTTTAAAATCGGCGTATTGTGCTGAAACACCCTGTAGATTACACAATAGGGTGGGGGGCCACCCTCTCCTCAAAATTCTCAGAAAATTACAATTCTTGTTGAAATAAAGGAGACCCTTATGATTTTACTGAAATTTTTGGAAAAAACGTAGGCGGATCCTTATGATTTTTGGGACGGTTCCCTTCCCGAAATTTCGAAGCTCTTACATCCCCCTGGCTGGACCGCTCTATATAAGCTAGATGAACATTTTTTTGAATATTAAGCTGTTTAATTTTTTTCATAATTAATGTCTTAATAGGAGGAGTCGCTGTCTAGAAAAGAAGCTTTTCTCTCACTTGTGTTTGTGCATAAACTAATGTAGAATCGCGCTGGGTTTTCTTTTTTGATATTTTTTCGTAGCATAAAAGATTTAATGAAAAAAGAAAGTTGTTAAATTGTTGCCAGCTTTCATTTAATATCATTCAACCAAATGTTGAAACATGAGCTTGGATTTTGTTCCATTATTATTTTACTAGTTGAGCTGCAGCGGCCTGGGATCGATTATTGTACTTGACAAGTGATAAGCGACAAGTTTCAAAAATAAAGGGAAAAACCGACAAGTTGTCACATGAAAAGTGACAAGTTCACTAAAAAACCGACAAGTTTGTCACTTGTCGAAAAAAACTGACTAAGCAAAAGAGGTTAGTCACTTTTGACTTATCCCTTCTCAAAATTGTGTTTGAGTAATTGTCGATTTTTTAGTGAACTTGTCACTTTTCATGTGCCAACTTGTCGGTTTTTTCCCTTTATGTTTGTAACTTGTCGCTTATCACTAATCACTTGTCAAGTACAACAATCGACTTCTGTAGGCCGTTGTAACTAGAGTCAGAGTTATAGTTAATACGGGAATACTTATTCAAAATTCCGGGATATTCTATTATTTTGGGTTATGCTGAAAAACTTTCAAAAAATTTTTTTGAAAAAAGTTGTTTATAAAAAGAAAAAAAGTTATGGTAAATTATAGGCAAAATTAAAAATCCGAATTTTAACGTGAACTTGGCTCAGTGGTAGTACTCCCGCATTCGAGCCTAATGGTCTCGGGTTCGAATCCTACTTGAGTCGATTTGATTTCTCAAAATAATAGAATATTCGAATATAGATTTCTCAAAATAATAGGAATTTTGAAGAAGTATTCATGTGTTCTTCTGTATATCCTTCAGTCGATCTCACTTGAGTTCTCTCTCTTTGTGAACAACCTAATAGTTATCTGTGCGGCGACGGGTAGGTCGACCCCCTTAGCTACACCACGGCAGGCAGCCGTCAAATCAAACAACACAAAATTTAGAGGCTATCCTCCAACTTAGCCAGATTTTTGTGAGTTCATAATATCATAAACAGGTTCCTTTTTAGGCAAGTTGATTTATTTTTTTGACATTTTTGATTTTTCCTGAAAGGTGGTTGAAATTTTGTCATAAGTCTATTTAACTTTGCCTGATTTTCAATAAAATCGTGTTTATTGAAACGATTGGTCATGAAGCATAAAATTTTATTGGACGAAGCAAAAAAACCAATAAAATTTTAGGGCAGTATAACTTTTCGTACGGTATTTTTCGTACGAACTTTTCGTTGCCTGATTATCAATAAAATTCGTTTTGGTTTAAATTTTTTCGTGTCAATGAACGGATTTTATTGATAATCAGGAAATGAAAAGTTCGTACGAAAAGTACATTACGAAAAGTACCGTACGAACCACAATTGTACGAAAAGTTATACTGCCAATTTTAGTCTTCATGACCAATCGTTTCAATAAACACAATTTTATTGAAAATCAGGCAAAGTTATATAGACTTGTTTGACAACTTTTTTGACAACTTTATGGCAACTTTTTGACAACTTTTTTGACATGCTCGAACGTAGCCTTAATAAAAATAGCTCCTTTTTTATAGAGCTATCATTATTACTTGACATAACAACCATGCTATAAATCACAACTTCTTGATATTCTAATAGACCTATTATTATGTGCATGATGTTGTTGCCATAGGCATATGGAATAGCACAACTTTATTCTCTTTTCTCTGAAAGCGTGGTAATATTATCATTAAGTGGCGATGAAAATTGGCAGACACATTTCGGGTTTTCTTGGATTTCTTGGAGCAATTTGATTATCACATTTATGTGTATATTCCACGAATTGTGTGTGTGTTTTTTTTATAAGAATTGGTTATATCCCTTTTTTCCATTTATCGAACTTCTTTTTCCAATTGCCAACTAATTGATTATTAAATTGTTGTCTTTAACTGAAAGTTTTTTCTATGGAAACTAGCAAATTACTTTCGTCACCGGACGTAATCAAGGAATCCAAAAGTGAATTGAAGAAGGAACGTAGCCATCGTTTTCTTCGGCCAAAGATTGGTTCGAGAAGAATTCGCAATCGATTGGTACAGAAATATGGGTTATGTAATATATCTTTAGTGAACGTGCCTAAACAGCATAGGAAGTACCTTCGGTAAGTCTATAGGGGCCATCCAGTTACAGTCAACTCTCGATTTAGTGATCCCTAGAGAGGATTTTCCGTCCAACACGAACACGCAGGGATGCGTTGCAAGAGTATAAATACAGTCAAACTCTATTTAGTGACATCCTCCCTCCAATTCGATTTAGTGTCTGCTGGGGGTGTCACTAAATCGAGACTGTATCATGTTGGGGGGGGGGGGGGGGGCGAAAAAGGGGCATAAGTCCCGGAGCCGGCCATTGAAAGCCTCCGAAGGCCAGCCCCCGAGGCCGGCGGGGGCCCTAAGGGGCTTTTGGGGGCGGCAGTATTCGAAAAATTGCCATAACTTTAACAGATTTACGTTTCAGGCCTCCAAATTTGCGCCATTTCTCCCCCTAGAACCCCCTAGTCCTTTAACGTTTTTTCAATCAACGACCATCGGTTTTTAGTGATATATTTACGACTGTGATTGAAGCTAAATGGAGATGGTGCCTTTTATTCTTCTCACTATCCTTCATTTTATCCTGGACTCTGTTTACGAGTATCTATTATGTTTTGGTGATGTATCATGGCGATATGGAGTACAAATCCGACTCGGACTGGGTGCCATGCATTCGTAATGCCAATGATCCACTGAATATCTTCCTCTTTGCCTTTACAACACAAACGACAATAGGTGGGGGACATCCAGTGCCATAGCTACTACAAGGCGGTTTGGGCGGTCCATCCCACGAAATCCCTGATTCATGGTTTTCGTTTCAATAACTTTTTTCAGATTGGATAATTTTGGTGTCATTTTATTCGTCTCGCCGATTTATAAAAAATGCTGTATTTATTCTCAATTTTCAAGGATTTTGAATTTTATGATTTATTAGATCGTTTCAATAAACAATCTAATTGATTCTCAAGCTCTTCGTTTCATGTTCAAATTCATTTGAAATTTTTTTTCGCAATTTTGTTTTGCGCATAACTTTTTACAGTTAGATAGTGCCGTAAAAGCAAAAAATGCTCCAAATTTTGTGCTCTATAAGATGGCATCAAACTCCCAAAAGTCCTTTAAGTTTTTCATTTCGAGCGAAGCTCGAAACAATACATAAGGGGGGGGGGCAATGTGACACTTCGAACGGACTTTTGCCGACGGAACGTTTGCGGACGGACTTTTGCGGATGGGGGAGTGGGTATTATATAATTACTGTAAATAGATAACTTTTTTTAATTTTCAATTAAGATGAATAAATACTAGGACTGAGCGTTTTACGGGGTTTTTGAAACCCCGCAGCTGAGATCTCGCTACCTCGCAATAAAAAATTGCGCAAAAGTACCATCGCAAAAGCCCCGTTCGCAAAAGTCCATCCGCAAGTGTCACGCCGCCAGGGGAACCCTTATTTTTTTGACCATCCACCCCCTCTGAAATTTTCGCCTATCCTACGGCACTGGAGAAATCTGCTCATTTTTAAAATAATATTTTTATTTTAGGCTATGGATTCCGGTGAGTTCGTCATTGAATAAGAAATATAGTAACGTCATAAGAAATATCGATTATATCTGTTTAGTGGTGTGAGAATTTTCCAAGCTTTTAGGATACTCGTCATTAAGGAATTTTTTTCAAGTCTCATACGATTTTTTCGTTTGCTTAAAGGATCGCTGAGCAAAAATACTTTGAGTAAATTTACTCAATCGATTACATAGAAAATTTAGCTTCTATGTAAAGACAGATTTTTGAATTAAAAACAAGAAAAGAAAATTAACTATGTGTATGATTATAGAAAGATGAACACACCGACAAAAAAGGTCGCAAAATTGCCGAAAATTTTTTTGGAATTACACCCCTTCCTCTTCATTTGATTCTCGATATGTGCCTGCTTGGTTTTGTACCTTCAGTCCAGAAATTCAGTGGTGCTCTAACGCTCATTTTTAGTTTATAGAAAAAGCTTCCTTGACCCTGATTCAGGGAAAGTCGTGGGTGTATTGACGCGAAAATGAACTAAAATTCGAATTGTCGTCAGAAAACCAACTAGCTAGGTGTTTTCCTAGGCGCCGAATCGATTGCGAGCATTATCGAGGCATAAAAAAATCTCTATGACACTGAGTTAAGCGACTTCTGGAAAGTGAATGAAAAATTAACAACTGGAAAGTGAAGGAAAATGATCATAAATTTATATAAAATAGGGGGTTTATTAAAGGGGATCCAAAGTAGGGTCAAGTAGAAAAATTTTTTAAGAATGATCTTTCTAGGGGTAATTTTGGCTGAAAAATCCAAAAAACACACTCAAAAAATCCAAAAAAAAATTTCCTTGACCGTGTTTTGGGCATTTTTTGACCCCAAAACCCGTGAGACAAAGACAAACATGGGTTTTGAGGTAAAACAATGCCCAAAACACGGTCAAGGAAATTTTTTTTGGATTTTTTGAGTGTGTTTTTTTGAATTTTTCAGCCAAAATTATCTCTAGAAAGGTTATTCTTAAAAAATTTTTCTACTCGACCCTATTTTGGACCCCCTCCTCCCCTCCCATTTAACAACTGAAAAGTGAATGAAAAATTAACAACTGGAAAGTTTACCTTCGGAGAAACCGCGAGCCCCGGAGGCGCTCCACTCTCCGTACTATGCTAATATGGGTTTTTAGATATCCTACTGATGCATGTCCTTTAGTTATAATGACAATGTGTTTGCAGTTTATGATCGGTGTCATGTAAGAATTTTTTCGTCAAGAATAAAAATTGCCTTTAAGGTGTCAAACAATGATGGCTGGGGTTATATTTGCCAAACTTGCTAGACCAATAAAACGAGCAGCAACACTACTTTTCAGCAAGCATGCAGTGATTTGCATGCGTGATGGAAAGCTCTGTCTTTTGTTCCGTGTTGGTGATATGAGGAAAAGTTCGCTAGCCGAAGCTCATGTCCGGCTTCAGGTGATATAGTCAAAATCTTCGGCACTACTAAGGATTAGCGATCCCAATTAACGTGATTTTTTTTCAAAAAATTTTTTTAGCTTTTTTTGGAAACGACCTCTCTATGCGGGAAATCGATTTTTCAATTTTGACGAATTTTTCAATTACTACCAATCCTTAGTAGTACCAAATCTCCAATCCACGAAACCATTTGATTTGTAGATGATCAAAAAATGTGTTACATTGGAAGGAGAACTTCTCCCTTTTCACCAATTTGACATGGACGTTGGTTACGATAGCGGGTTAGATAGAGTCTTTGTCATTTGGCCCATTACTATTTGTCATGGTAGTTTTTAAAAACAATAATAATTGTTGGATTTTTTTCTTTAGAGATAAATGAATGTAGTCCATTATACGAAATGAGTAAAGATATGTTGGCCCATGCTAGATTTGAAATAATTGGTAGAGGATTCACATTATTTAAAAAAATATTTATCAATATTTTTAGCCATTTTGGAAGGTGTTGCTGAATCCGTGGGTTCGACCACCCAAGCGAGGACAAGCTATTTGCCCAATGAAATCTTATGGGGACAACGGTTTGTCTCGACTTTAAAAAGTCTGTTTCATGGCCAGGCTCCAAAAAGCTGGGACAGCATGGCCTAATGGCTAGGATGCTGGCCATTCATGTTATTGGGTGCGGGTTCGATCCCACCAGGATCGAAATTCTTATTTTAGCAACTTATTAAATTATGCAAAGACAATTCGACTCTGAGGGGAATTGAACCAGCGATCTATGGCGCAGAACATCTTTTTACAAAAACCTAATGATAGGCAAAAATTTTTCATGTTATTTTAAAGGGGTTTGCTTTGACAACTTTTTATGATTCTCTAAAATAAGAATTTTGACCCTGATGGGATCGAACCCGCGCCCAATAACATGAATAACCATCGTCCTAGCCATTAGGCCATGCTGTCCTAGCCTGGCCATGAACCAGACTTTATGGATTTTGAAAAAAAGTTCGTTTTTTTTAGATTTGAAAAACTTGTCACATATCAGCGTGAAAATGGGGAATACCGTATCGACTTTAGGTAGTTTTCCTTTTGGAACCTAAAAAAAATTTTCGAATATTTTAGCAAATTTCATAATGTTGTTGATGTCTACACGCCTACTTGTTCGGCCAAAGAATTGGACGACCTCAGGGTACATCAGTGTTTGAATCATAGGACACCAGTAGGGGGAGTACACCGGTCCCTCAGGATGGATAGATGAATGGCCTTTTAGGGGGGTATATGCATATATGAACAAGGAGGCGGGACAAGCTACCTCGGGGCTATATGTTGTCGACCAAAAAAAAGGTTGATTTTTTCAAAAATTTATATGATGAATGAATTGGGGGGGGGGTACATGAACCCCCTTTGATGGATGGATGAATGACTATAAAGGCGGAAGGTCCGAGGATGAGTGGTGAGGGGGTACTGTATCTCCCTTGGTAACCTATGGTTTGAATTCTGTTGTGTCTAAAACTGTTGTATTCAATTTTTTCGAATTTTTAAAATTTTTTCCAATTTTTTCAATTTCGAATTTGTCGATTTTTTTCAATTTTTCGATTTTTTCCATTTTTTTCGATTTTTTTCCATGGTTCATTACTTTTGTAGGCGCGTGGAATTTACGATGAAAATGGTTATCTTCTTTCACCTCAGCTATCAGTCACGGACTCGTTTGGAAATGACGATGAAAACAAGGCTATCACCAAGAATGGCCTGACTCAAGTGGTTATTCAAGCCGACGAAGATGATGATGATGAACGACGCGTGAGTGGCATTGCGTTGGTAACCAATTTTGAAGCATTTCTTTAATATATTGTGCTTTTTAGTCCGAAATGCACCAACGCCGACGCTCGTTTCTTTGCTCTCCAAGCCCAGATGCTGAACTTCGTCGGAAGCAGTCCGTTCAAGTACGAAGAGGCCCAGACTTATTTTAAAATGCCTATTATGAAATTATTATATACCGTTTATTGGGTGCAAATGCTCTGAATTTATGCGTGCCTTAAAGGACCAGTCCACTCGGAAAAAAACATGAAAAAATTATGTATTCGAAAAGTTCATGAAGAATGGAGCATTTTTTGTTTTTATGGCATGTTCTGAATCGTTGTATTTTTCGAAATAATTGTGTTTGAAGTTGGCGATTTTTGAAATCTGTGTATTACAACGAAGACATGAACACAGTGAAAATTCGTCCCTGAATCAATAGAAGTTGTGTATTGACGTGAAAATTAAAAAAATTTCGTTTTTCATCGATTTATGAAAACTGCCAAAAAAGTTTTGAATTTTCGAAAAATTCGTTAAAAATTGAAAAATATGTAAAAAAACTTTTATTGATTCAAGGACGAATTTTCACTGATTCATGTTTTCGTTGTAATACACAGATTTCAAAAATCGCAAATTTCAAACGCGATTATCTCGGCAACGATAACGATTCATAGGTTACCGTAAAAACAAAAAATGCTCCATTTTTCATGAACTTTCCGAATATGAAAAAATAAAAAGTATAAAAAATTTTTAGACGCAGCCGGGACTCAAACCTGGCCCCATAGGTACCAAAAGTTAGTGCACTAGCCACTACATTATGGCGACATATTTTCAAATGTTTTAAAAATTTTTTATAACTTTTTCATAGTGCCTTTTTCGGGTAAACTGGTCCTTTAAAGTTTTTCAATAAAATAATTAGTCATTTTGGAAGGGATTGCCTTTAAAAAGTTTGCAAGCCAACAATAAGTGTAAAATGATATGGATCGTCGTCGGTTTATGTAAACTTGGGTGTTTATATTGGACTTTTCATTCCACAATGATTCAATTGATTATTTGAGACAGTTATTTTCGATTTGCTTATAATAATTGGGAAAGATGGCTAGTACCATGGCATTGTATAATCTCCTTAACCTGATAACACTCCCAACCTTAAAGGAGCTCAACGACGACTATGCTACCGTCAACACTAACTACAAGTCTTTGCTGCCAAACCTGTTTAACAAGAACTACGACAAGTACCAACCTCCAAATGTACCGATTGAGATCAATACTTATTTGTTAGTGGACCATATTGAAAGTGTTGTGAGTTGTATCGCTACGAGAAATATTGGGTCCATACGCGGGCAAGGGGGGAGCCTCTCCCAACCCACTCACTCATCGGCCCAAAATTAGGGTGACCCTCTCACTCGGCCAGCCGAGTGAGGGGGTCCCCGTAATTTTGAAGCATTTTCAAAATATTTTTGGCGCTGGTTTATTCTTGCTTATAAAGATTTACATAAGAAATGTTCGACGCGCGGGGCGCGTCGACAAAAAAAGGTCGCCAACTTAGCCGGGGGGGGGGACCCTCTCATCGGACGCTCCCTCCCCCTTACCTTGCCCATGTATGCTATATAGGGGTAAAATCATGCGAAATCGATTTTCGGAACGTGAAAAATTAAATTTGACCCTGAAAATCAGGGTAGATTTTTTGGTTCTAATGCACTTTAGCGTCCCATAAAATTTTATTCCATATTTTTTATTTCGATTTATAGGCTTTAAACTTAAGCTTTAGGCTTAGGCTTAAGCATTAGGCTTAGGATTTAAGCTTAGGCTTACGCTTTAGACTTAGGCTTTAAGCTTGGGCTTTAAGTTTACGCTTTAAGTGTAGGCTTTTAAGCTTAGGCTTTAGGCCTAAGTCTAAAGGCTAAGTCTAAATCCTAAAACCTAAGTCTAAAGCCAAAGCCTAAAGCCCTCGATAAATCGAAATAAAAAATATAAAAAAATTTTATGGGACGCCTAAAAATCGATGGGGCGCCAAAAGTGCGTTAGAGCCGATTTTTTATTCATTTCAGTCTCTAGTATGAATTTTTCCTTGCTACAATTAGAAGATATTTATCACCCAAAACTGGTTCAAGTCTACCATTACAACCTCATTTTATCTTTTTCTCTTACAACTTTTACTTTAATACCGGCAATTTATATTATCCTAACACAAATCAAGAAAGCCAAAGTTTTCAAGTATATTCTAATCTATCAGCTATGTTGGTCATACCTTTTTTGCGCAATATTTGTTTCTAGTGGCTTTATACCATTGTATCCAGTTCCGGCTTTTTATCTATCAAATATATTCGGCCCTGAACGTATGAATATATTACAGCCAATATATTTGCTAGCTTCTATTGGCTATGCGCAATCTTATTTCCTAGGGTGCTGTTATAGGGTGACGTATGCATCGGTATTTACTCGATTTCAATATTGGTTTGAAGATCCGAAAAGGATGTTTTTGATTGGAGCGGGGCTGCTTGCAACATTCGCAGCGATAATAGTAGGTAAGTAAAATAATAGCATGTACAGGGTGTCTCAAATGACCCCCCCCCCATCAATTCTAAACGTTACCATCATTTTTAATCAAACGTGAAAAATCAATTTCCGGGGGGAGATTGGGGGGGGGGGAAGGTAATTTTATGTTTTTACATGACATTGATACAAGTAATTTTCGTTTCAATATAGCGCTTGACCATGATTCAGGTGGACATGAGCGTATTGAAGCGAGTCAGATCATGAGTTTTATTAAATCGAAAACTTCCTAAAAGTGTCTATATAAGAGTTACATTTTTAACCCGCTTTTCCGGTAAATCGTACAAAAAGTCTAGGTGATCGAAAAGTTCACCCCTGGGGGTTTTCTACAGGGTGGGGCAAAAGTTCTGTCAGTAAACATGTTTTGCTTATTTTGTGCACTTTTTTCCAATAATTTTGGTATAAATTTGATTTTTGCGAACCAAGGTTTTGCCATGGGCGAAAAAGACTTACGGATGGCGTAACGGACAGTGGCAGAAGCACTGGATTTTCCAGCAGGACGGGGCTCCATCGCACAAGGCCATCGAAACACAAGACCTGATCAAGGACAGCTTCCCGGAGGCCATCGAAGTCGACATCAGCCCGAAGAGAGACAACGGTGATTGGCCGCAGAATTCCCCGGACCTGAATGTGCTGGACTATTCGTTGTGGAGCATTTTGGAAAATGAAGCGTGCTCGAAGCCCCATCAGTCGATTGAGGCATTGAAGAAGAGTTTGGTGGCAGCGTGGAATAAAATCCCGTAAGATGTGATCGATAAAGCCGTGGACAACTTCCCGAAGCGATTGAAGAAGTGCATTGACGCTCAAGGAGGTCATTTTGAAGATAAATAGTTAAATTTTGTTATTGTTTATTGTTTCGTTTCTGATAAATATTATTGGAAAAAAGTGCACAAAATAAGCAAAACATGTTTACTGACAGAACTTTTGCCCCACCCTGTATGCGAAGAATCGATTGCGCTCATTCGAACCGAACCCTGAAAACGCTTTCTTGATCCTGATTTAGGAAGGAGTTGGTGCATTGAAGCGAAAATCGTACAAGGGGGTCTGAAAGGTCGCCCTGGGGTGTATCTATGCAGTAATAAACAGAATCTGCCACAGGAATTGTGACAGATTCTGTAGCCGTTGGGGAATCCGGAGTAGTTTCGACAATTAAAGTAGTCTTGGTTGAAAACGATGGTTCCATTTAGAATTGATGGGGAGAGGGTCCGGCTCATTTGAGACACCCTGTATATGTTCCACAAGAAAATATTTAGGGCCATTCCTATTCACAAGCTATGATCCCAGCCGTTTGCAAAAAGAATTGTTCAGTCATTACCCTATATTACATGAGCTCGCATTATATGAACCATCAATTATAGCACATCCTTTCCTAATTCTTCCAAATTACTCCTTTAGCTTAACCATAGCACTAATATTTTCCGCATTCTATATACCGGGTATGTTTTTCATAACAGTGGCAGTTTATTTAACTCTTCTATTCAAGTCCAACAAGTTTTTGTCAGTACAGACTCAACAAAATTACCGAATTGTTGTAATAGCTCAATCCGTTCAAGGCATTTCCGCGTTCGCCTTTTTATTTGTTCCATATTGTATTCAATTTGCTGTTAATCTTTTAGAGTTGCCAAATGGAAGTTTTATTGCACTGATTTCGCAATTTTTCTTGCCTTATAATTTATTTCTTGAAATTATGACTTTGTTTTATTTTGTTAAACCTTTTAGAGAATACTTGGTAAAGTTGTATACAAGTTTTCAAGGACCATTCATGCAAACTGTTGTCAAGAGTCAAGAAGCATCAACTGAAGAAGAATTACAGTGATCAAATCTTTGCTTGTGAAACCATAACCATATATATGTACAGGGTAGTCCAATTGAAACCGCCACCCCCTGTATCGCATACCATGAAATCACTCAGGGTATGCGATACACACCATGTCCAAAAATTTTCACCGACAATTCAAAAAAAAATTGTACAGAATTATAGAAGAGACTTTCCTGAGCAACTTTAATTAAGGCGGTTTAAAAACTTATCGCTCATTTTTGAGTTATTAGCCTGACAAGATAGCACTAAATCTTCAAAAAAACATAAGGGGGGACCCTTATGGTCGAAAATTTGACAAAAAAATTTTTTTCTAAAAAATGACCCTATTACCCCTAATTTTATGCGGGGAATCGATTGCGCGCATTCCCAAACCTTGAAAACGCTTCCCTGACCCTGATTCAGGGAAACGTTAGCAAAAAATGCGATTTTCGACTTTTT
>OZJO01001127.1:0-26801 GCA_900406225.1 Acrobeloides nanus | reverse complement strand
GTAGTAGTAGTAGTAGTAGTAGTAGTAGTAGTAGTAGTAGTAGTAGTAGTAGTAGTAGTAGTAGTAGTAGTAGTAGTCTGTTTATTGACGCAACACGTCTACATGACATATGTGACACATCGGACACATTTGTGTGACACGTAAGATAAATGTGACCAGACTTGTCCTATTTGTCATATGTGATTGGGAATCATATGGCAAGCATGATAGATGTCCCATTTGGCATATGATCTAATAATAGCCCTTGTTACTCGGCAACACAGGAGAGGCCATTTAAAAAAAAATAAAATTCCAGTTCTCCAAAAAATCACAAAAATCCATTTTTTGGACTACCCTGTATATCTAATATTCAAAAATGTATTATTACCAAAATTTTTGTTTTTAGGTACCCACCAAGAGCTTATGGAAGAAAAGGGTCTTTATTATGAAATGAATCAACTTGAATTAAAATAATTTTATTTCTTACATTTTTATTATTTGTTAGATATCGTTTAGTGTGTCAATTTATTATCTATTCAGGTTTAAATGGTGCTAACTATTGTTTGTAAATAAGTGTGTGTGTGTTTTGTATTTTTTATGAGTTTCCGACTAGATAAAACATTCATCACCTTTGATGCAGTAGCAAGCGTCTCGCTTTATACCCAAATGGTTATATAAGGTTTCGATTCCACGAGAGGGAAAATTTTTTTGTTTGTTTAAACAAAAGCTGTTAAACCCCTTAGACCCTCCTTCCACAAAATTGGACGTAGAATTTTTACCCTTCATTTTTTCCTTGAAACACTATCCACTGAGCTTTATGAGGGGTCCCTTTAACAATTTTTTTGAAACGCTAAAAAAATTTGTCCCTGGAGGGATCGAACCCTCAACCATTTGAGTGTAAAGTGAGACGATGCCGCTGCACCATAATCGCTGAAATTTTTCATCTTGTCAGGAAATCACATATCAAGAAAGACTCGTCAAATTTTGATCATAAAAACCAATTTGACGACTTTCTCTCATTTTTTGTTGCTTTTTTTAAATCTAATAAATTTTTTAACAATGAAAGCTTTATTATCAAAAAAGCATTATGTGAAATAAATAAGTAACATCAAAAATAGGGTGACCAAAAAAAGAGATTTTTGGGCGATTTTTTCAAAAATTTTCATATTTTTAATTTTTACCAAAATAACGCTATAGTGGGTTTTTATGCAAGAAATCTATTGCGAGTATTGCCAAACATTAAAAACGCTTCGTTTATCATGAATTAGCCTATTTTTTGTGAAAATTTGAGAAATCGCGCAAAAATAGGGTAACTCAGGGCTAGGGAAGTATTTTCAAAGATCGGCAATGCGCGTAATCGATTTCTTGCATAAAAATCCACTATAGACTTATTTTGGTACAACTTAAAACATTAGAAAACGTTCAAAAATCGCACAAATCTCATTTTTTGGCCACCCTTTATATACCACGATGGTTGATAGAGCAAAGACTTAGAAGGCTCGCATTTCTCATTTTGAAAAATGCCTAGAAATGCATTTCTAACAACAAAAAAATAATAATAAATAAAACGATCGGATCGTTAGCTGAATAAATTTTGTAAAATAGGAAGTGTTGTGAAAAAATATTTCGTAAATTTTCATTAAAAAATAGTACAGGGGTGAGCGAAAAACTAGATTTGTGACATTTTTTCATAATTTTTAAAGTTTTTTAAATTTTCACTAAAGTAACCGATATAGTTATTTTGGTGAAAATTGAAAAAACTTGAAAAAATTTTGAAAAATTCGTAAACAGTCTAGGTGTTGTATCAGCCTATAAAAAGGGTATAGTCGACTCTCGCTATCCCGCCACTCCTGGGGACAAGTGCGGCACTAGGTTCAAATTTGGGGTGTGGATCCATTACTGTAATGGTTGGTAAAAACATGATTGCATTTTTATCTAAAAATCTCATTTTGAGCGATTTTTTTTACGATTTTCGATGAAAATGTCATTTTTAGTGAGAATTCGAAAAAATGAACATTTTTGTTGAAAAAAATACGAAATTTTTGGTGAAAAATCAAATTTTGGTCAAGAAAATATGGGGGACAATTAGGTAAATTTATTCATTTCTCACATTGTAGACATAGATGAAACTTTAAGCGGAGTTGGCGCCTTATAGAAAGCCGACTATACAATTGACTATACTCTGTGTTGCAAAATTTTTTGCATATTTACAGAGCTTAGTAGCACGAAAAAATAAAGCTCATTAAATAATCACAATCTTAAATGCAAAAAACTTGTTAGGGTCTTGATAAGAACATACTAGTTATTTTTGTGGCGGTATCCCACTTCATCCAATGGACAGCTTATCCAACTAGGACACTTCATCCAATAAGGACACTTCGTCCAATAAACAATTTATTCAATGAGGAATCTTCATCCAATGGACTCTTCGTCTTTTAGCTGAAGTGTTTTCATTGTACGAACGTGTCTCATTGGACGAAGTATCCATTGAATGAAATGTCCTTATGTGTCCATTGGATGTAGTATCCCAGTTAAATAAACTGTCCATTAGATGAAGTGGAATATCGCCATTTTTGTTATAACGAACATTGATTGTGTAAGAGGATTTTTATACTCTTACCAGTGGCGTACCACGTGATAGGGAGGGAACACAGGCTTGGGGGAGAGGAAGCAAATCACAACTTAATTTGCTTTTGGACGACCTTCAGCCAGACAAAACATTAGGGACCTCATACGGAATGCCTTCGGCCGGAATTCGGGTCGGCATTCGGTCTGAATTGGGAGAGGGGACCACCTCCAGTTTCCCTTAAATTTGTCAAGTGACCGTAGAAACAAAAAAAACTCGTATGTTCTTCCAGAGACCCAAACTATCTTTATTTAGTCGAATTTGCGTTTTTTCAACTTTTTCACCAAAAATTGTCATTTTATTAGAATTTTCAGCTTAAAAATTGCCGTTTTAGGCTGAAAATCATCATAAAGTAACAATTTTGGTGAAAAAATTGTAAATTTTTAGGGTGGGACCACCCACCCTTATAATACTAAGTTTTCCCTAGCGAACCGGTTCTTTATGACTGTGTTTTGGCAGCTTTTAGCTGGATTTTATTCCCCTCTCCTCGTTCAAATTCGACTAGCACCAGTTTCACTTTGTTCATCATCACTAACATAGAATCTTTTATGTTCTGCTTCTTGTGGTTTGTGGTGAATTACGGATCCAGTTTCATCTTCATCTTTGCCAAGCAAAGAGGAATGCTCATTCATTTCGTCCTCTTCATCTGCATCACCGGTGTTGTTGAGCAAAGAAGCGTGTTCTTGGTGGTGATGGTCTTCATCTTCATCTCGTTGGTAGACATCGTGCTGAGCGGAGCCGTTTTGATAGGGTTTTTGAGAAGCTTGAGAGGTTTCTGATCGTGGAGTGCCAACATGGTCGTCTTCAGCATGATGATCTTCGTGATGGGTATCCACATGATGATCATGAGTCGTTTCTTTGTGATGAGTTTCAGGAACGACTTGATCATGATGCGGCTCTTCGAAGCCACCATTTTCTCCACCATGTTCATTTTCATATGTTTCTGCCTCAGCTAGATTTTCAGATGGAACTTCGTGGGTACCACCTCCATGGTGATCTTCTTGATGCTCCTGTTCATCTTCCACATTTTCTGGGGTTTCTTGATGAGCATGATCTTCACTTCCTTCTGCCACATCTGAAAGCCTATCTAAATGATCTGCAGAACCAGCATATTCAGATGCTTCTGTGATTTCAATCGATGGCTGGGCTCGGAGATGAGGCGAGACTTCGACGGGTGGCTCTTCAGCATGTTCTGGATGGATATCAGCATGCTCTGGAGCTTGTGATTCTGACGCTGGACTTTGTCTCTCAGGTTCTTCATGAGCTTGTTCGTGGGATTCAAAACCTAGGCTATGCCTTTCAATATCTTCATTGGATCTTATGGAATGTTGATCATCAGATTCTGGTTCATGATGGGTTTGGACAGGTTCTTCATGGGTTTCAAAATGCGCCTCGTGATGGTCTGGGGTTCCTTGGTGCTCTTCTATAGGCTCTTCATGATGACTTGCTACTTCTTGATGGCTGTCGACTTCATCATGATGGCTCGCCAAATCCTCTTCATGATGACTGGCGAAGTCCTGATGACTGACAGTATCCTCATGTTGACTAGCTACATCTTCATGGTGACTAGAAATCTCAGAATGATGATCATCAAGAACTCCATCATGTTGCTCGCCTGCCTCCTCTTCAAAATGATGTGGTGCCTCATCTGGTTCCAAATTTTCTTTATCTTCTTCTATTTCAACGTGTTCTTCATGCCCTTGATGAATTTCATGAGCAATAGGTGAATCTAGCCTCTCATCATGATGAGATTCAACATGCTCTGGCTCATGGCTACTTTGCAGCGAAGCTCTCTCGGGTTCTTCTTCAAAATGTTCTCCGGCTACATCGTGTTCATAGGTAGGTTGATCAACAGGGCTGAGTTGTTGCAGCTCATGGATACTTGCTGCAGAAGCAGGGGTCAAGCGGTCGGCTTCTTCATGAAGCGGTTCCGGGTGAAGGTCTTCCTCCTCATGATGAGAAAAAGCATGTTCCGATTCTTGGATTGAAGCCCTTTCTTCGTGCTCGGGTTCGAAATGGTGCTCTTCGTGATGAGAAAGAGCGTGTCCACTCACAATTGAAGCTCTTTCTGACGCTTCATCATGATGTGGTTCTGAATGAGCTTCTTCCTCATGATGAGAAGGTACATGTTCAGAATCTTGTATTGAAGCTCTTTCCTCATGTTCATGATCATTGTTTTGTGACTTAAAATGGTGTTCTTCTTCTGGTTCATGATGAGATGGAGCAAATTCAGATTCTTGAGCACTTGCTATCGATGATCTTTCTTGCTCATCATGGTGGCCATGAATTTCTTCTTGCTCATGATGAGACAAAACATGTTCCGATTCTTGCAGCGACGCAGTTTCTGGTTGATGCTCCCCATGATCTTCATGCTCTTCTTTCAAACTCATTTGATCTTGAGATTGCACATCCTGATCTCGTGTACTTTCATTTTCACCTTGAAATTGAGAATCTTGTTCGGCGTAAGCTGAATCGGCTTCCTCAGGCTTTTCTTCGTCATCATGGGTTACTTGACCGAAATCGTGTTCATACGTAGATCTTGGAGTTTCATGAATTTCTGGGGATTCATGCTCTTCAGCATGTCCAGTAGCTTCAGATCTTGGTGCTTCGGCATGTTCTTCAGGTGGAATTTCGAAGGCTTCTGCTTGGGGCTCTTCTGGTTCTTCATGTTCTGAAGCTTCATGTTCGTGGTGGATCGATTCGTGATGTTCTGGTTCATGCTCTTCTTCATGTTCTAGTTCCAATTCATGATGAGCCTCTTCATGTTCTGGTTCAAATTCATGATGAGCTTCTTCATGTTCTGGTTGAAATTCATGATGAGCTTCTTCATGTTCTGGCTCAAATTCATGATGAGCTTCTTCATGTTCTGGTTCCAATTCATGATGTGATACTTCATCACGTGGGGTTTCTTCTGGTGTTGGCGAAGCTTCTGCCATTGGCATTTCACGTTTTGCTCGGACAAAGGGCTCTTCATTAGCAACATCATGGACTTCATCATGCACGACATTATCTTCCGGAACTTCTTCTTTTTGACCGACTTCAACACTCCACCGATTCTCTTCATGCTCACTTCTATGTGAATATGGTTCTTCTTGTTCAGGTTCATGCTCTTCTTGTGCTTGACCATGAGATATAACACTTTGTACATCATGCTCAAGTTCTTCAGCTTCAGAAGGTTTTGGAGAAGGTACATGGCTTTCTTCTTCTGGTTCTTCATAGTGCTCAGGTTCAGGTTCATGGGCTGAAAATTCCTCTTCATGGTGTACTGGTTCATGCTCATGGGCTTCAACTTCATGGTGTTCAATTTCGGGCTCATGATCAACTTCATGATGTTGGGGTTCTGATTCATGTTCTTCATGACGCTCAATTTGTTCATCATGGGTGACATGATGAGATGGCTCTTCTTCAAACTCTTCATGTTCAATGTTTGCCTCCTCTTCTTCTTCATGAGGAGCAGTTTCATGTGATTTAATACTTTCCGCTTCAGTATTTTCAGGCTCATATTCATGCTCTTCTTGTCCAAATTCTACATTTCCATTTTCATCCATGGGAGGTTCCTCGTGGCGCTCTAAAATTAGGATAAGGAATGAGATTTTCTATTCGATGTCCCCCGTGAAGCTGGGTGATAGAGCCCGCAGCTGCTCCGAATCTAGGCAAAATCTTAGTCACCGAGGCAGGACTCGAACCTGCGACCCATGGATTATCGGGTCAGTGATATACCACTGAACTATATTCCGTTTCCGCTCATAATTTTAAAAAAGCCGTATGCAATGGCCAAGTGGTAAAGGCGCCGCCCGTCCGATCTATCAAGTTAAGTAATATTGGGCTCGCAAGTTTGACCCCTGGAGGTGTAAAACTTTTGAAGTTCAACAAATTCTTTTACAAACAATAGTGCAAAATTTTTTTATCCTAGTGGGATCGAATTTTAAGGCTCAACGTTGCTTAACTTATCAGATCGGACGGGTGGCACCTTAGACCACTTGGCCATACACAGCAGACTTTTTTATTTGAAGCAGAAACGGACTATACAAGGTCATATGATCAAAGATTTGCCAAATCTACTTATGACTTTAGCTATAACCTTTCTTTATACCTTCTTCATGATGCTCAAATTCTTCATCTTCTTTAGCGATGCCGTTCATTTGCGCGTTGGCTTCTTCCTTTTCTCTTAGCGCGGTTGTTATACCAGCTACTGCTGCAGCTCCAGCAATACCCGCCGCACCAATGGCCGCAACTTCTGGAAGTTTGGATGGTTGGGAGACTTTCATAGGAGCAACTTTTTTTATTGGTTTAACAGGTTTTATGTCTTTCCTAGATGCTCTAAAAGTAAAAATTTAATGTATTTCCTTGGGCTGATTTATAACTTGGGGAGTATCTTTTACCCCTCCCCCTCAATGATAGGAGTAACCCTTCATGTAGGGGTAACTCTTCATGTAGGGGGTTTCCCAGAGGTGTAGACAAGGGGGAGGGAGCAGGTGCCCCTAGTGGGGCGAAATTTTAAAAAATTTCTTAGCAGCCATATGTTTTTGGGAAACATTGACATTTTTTGGGTAAGTGCCCAGTGGCGTAGCTACGGGGGAGCTATCGGATAAGTACCCCCTCCCCCTCTACCGTTCTTGAAAAATTTTGGATGTTTACACCCCCCCCCCTAATTTTGACCTTTTTTTGGAAAAGTGCTTCCTGTAGTTAGGGGTCTGGCTACGTCACTGTAAGTGCCTCTCCTAGTCGACCTTTTTCCCTACTCCACAGGCCTATTAAGGTAACTGTCTACGCTTTTACCTAATCACGGGCATCTTATGCGACCCTTCAGATGATGTATTCGATGCATTTGTCATCGGCTTTCTCGGAATCGGTGGTAACCTTGCAATCCTATCTGGCGTAGCCTTTTTAGCTTTGAAGTAGCTTGCATCGACACTCTCGGCTAGCTTATGCGGGGATTGAGATTTTCCATGTCGGCTGTGCGATGCTGACTGCTTTTTGCTAGAATTGTATAAAGCATAGAATTTATTGAAGAAGAAGAAAGAACATCTACATGGACAAGGCCATAATTGGGGGAGGATAGATAGTAAAAAGAAGCTATATACAAATGTGGAAGCTGAAGCGCTAGTTGGTGCTTATTTAAAAGTTGTACGTTAGCACTAAGGTGACGAAAGCGGTAGATTTCTATAGTTCTAAGTGTAAAAGGTGTATAAAAAAAAAGTTTTGTAAAATTAGGATTTTGGAAAAGAGTATGCAGGGTGGCTAAAAAAGTGAATTTTTGATAATATAAAAATCTCCTTGATTCAGGCTTTCGCTTCATTACACCATTTCTTCCTTGAATCAGGACATGAAAGCATTTTCCAGTTTGGCAATGAGCGCAGTCGATTTCATTCCTAGTCCTAATTTTGACAAAACCATTTTTCAGAAATTTGAAAAAATCTTTTAACCACGATATAAAGAAACTACGTGTGCACCACCTACGACAGGGAAGTACCTCCTTAGGGCCTGGTGCAATATGTTAGGGGGTGCGGAGCTTGTTAGACTCGGCAGAGACCTGCGCCTGAAGAACCACGACGTTTCCATTTTCGGCTGATGCCTCGCCACAGAATGTGAGCCAAATGAGACTTCTCGAAATCTTTCCAATTTTTGAAGCTGTTTCCGCAGAGATTCTTTATACTTGTTTAGGGTTTTGTCATCAAGCTGAAAAATTTTCCCCATCAATTTGAGTTGTATTCATAGATGAATAGGGGGGGGGGTCGTAAACCTCTTTGCGCGGCGCGGGGCCATCCCCTCCGACACCCCTTCCCATTTTTCGAAGCCCTCGCAGCGCAGGGGTCGTAATTACGACCCCCTATTCAAGTATGGTTGTACCTTGT
Organism: Acrobeloides nanus; assembly: GCA_900406225.1. Classification (NCBI taxonomy): domain Eukaryota; kingdom Metazoa; phylum Nematoda; class Chromadorea; order Rhabditida; family Cephalobidae; genus Acrobeloides; species Acrobeloides nanus. Next base: position 18,341 of record OZJO01001127.1, on the reverse strand, counting down.
GTAGATATTGATATTTATAGGCTTTGGCTGCAAGTCGGTTGAAAATATCCCCGTTCCCCATAGGCTCAGTACTAGGTCTATAATCCGTTTCAACACGTTTTATGAGCTCCGAGTCGTCATCACTAATGGATTGATGGCGCTGGCGACCATTGTGAGAATCTCTAGTGCCTGAAAATTTGTATATTTAGGATTTTTAGGCTTAATCTTACTTCGACTAGGTCTTGAAAGACTTCTTGAAGGCCTCGCATGCTTTACCCATTCATCCTCCGATAGCGGTGCACCACTCTAAAATTTTTTCATTTTTGCATTTTCTTGTCACCCTTCAATTTTTAATCGATTCCCAACAAATCTCCTCAAAAGATCCATATATAACGTTTTTCAGCGCTTAAAACATTCCTTTCATATTTAATGGGCCAGACGACACGAAAAGACGTTTGGATTTTTTCTTCCTTACCCTTATCTTGCGATAAATCTCGACTTTTTCGGCAGCATCCAGCTTCTTTTGAAGGTCGGACAGCTGCATGAGTGCACGATCCCGATTCCGCAGCATCATATCCATCATAACATGATGTCTGGCGTATAATTCACTCTCGACATTATTATTGCCATTTTGTGCGACAGGCACTCCATTGCTGTCGAGCTAAAGGAAAAATATGTTAATGTTGACTACAAGTGAGACGTTAGGAGGGGGGCAAGAGGGCAATTGCTCTTATAAAATCAGCTGAAGACCGAAAAATATATCCCCCTTAAGTTTTCGTCGGCCGAAGGCAGTGGGGGTTACACCCCTCCCATCCCTAAAAAAATCGAAAAATTTTCCCCTTGGTCCCCGGTGCAAAGTTTCAAAAAGTAACAATTCTTGTCACTCACTTGAAATATGCGAATTTTGAGCATGAACATAAATTGCTCTTAGTGACAATGGTGGCAAATTTTCCTCGGGTGAAAGTTTGACTCCTTTGTTACAATAAACAAAATATAGTCCATTTCCGCCGTCAATGGAAAAAAAGTCCGGAAGAGATGGCCAAGTGGTCTCTCGCTTTGCACTCCGAAGGGCGAGGGTTCGATCCCAGAGGTCGAAATCAGAAATATCATAGTTCAAGATTTCATCATATAAACTACAAAAAATCCCGGAGTTCGAATCCTTCGAAGTGCTAAGCAAGAGCTTTACCACTTGGCCATCTCGTCCGGACTTTTTTCCCGTTGGCGACGGAAATGGACTATATTACCGTCTCAAAATTCGTATATTTCTGTCCAATGACAAGGATATCATTTTTTGTAACATGTGCATCCCTCGTAAAGGGATCATTCAAAGCTTACCAGTCCCATATTCCTAAGATGTTTTTGCATATGTGGCAGGGCAAAATACTGCCTTAGATGGACATCATATAGTGGGTTATAATTTTCTAACAAACTATGATCAGCCATTTTTCTTCGTTTCTTCCAATACTCGTAAAAAAATACCCGCAAAATATAGAATTTCTTCTTGTGATAAACCTTAACGTGTAAATTACAAAATTAAATTACAGGGTGAGCCAAAAAATAGTACTTTTGCGTTTTCAAAAATTTTTTTTCAAAAATCACCTATAAGGGGTATTTTCATGTGATTTTTGAAAAAAAGTTTTCACTAAAAAACGCAAAAAGTACGATTTTTTACTCACTCTGTATAAATAAAATTATTTTAAAAAATTCACGACACGAAATTATACAGGGTGAGTTTTAAAAAAATGCATTTTTGTGATTTTTGGAAAAAATGTTTTTTACTAAAAATGACCCAGTAGGGGTAATTTTATGTGGGAAATCGATTGCGCACATTCCCGAAGCATAAAAACGCTCCCTTGACCCTGATTCAAGGAATGGATTCGGTATATTGACGCGAAAATCGAAAAAATGTCTATTTCTGCCCTGAAAGCATCCATCTGAGGGTAATTTTATGCGGGGAATCGATTGAACATATTTTCTAAGCATGAAAAAATTAACTTGACCCTGATTCAGGAAATGTAGCTGGTGTATTGACATGAAAATCGACAAATTTTCTTTTTTATCTAATGCGCTATGAGCTATCAAAAATTTTAAATCTGGCGCGGAAATGGGCTATAAAGTCACTTATATAAAAAATTTAGTTAAACGAAAAAAAATTCACGTCACGTTTTTTTCAAATTTCATTCTCGTAAAATTGAATTTGTGAAAATAACCTATAAAGCAATCCACTTGGAAATGGATACAAGACATATTAAGTAAATAAAAATTTTGAGCACAGATGTTCTTCTTGCTTTCTTTCAAAAAATGTTCTATAGCATACGAAGATTTGTGACTACATTTTGGGTAGAAAAGTAGTCGACAAAAAATGCAAAAAGCCAGCCAAAATGGTGCCAATGAATTTCCGACGATTTCCAAATGGGGGCAGTTGTTTTCATATAGAAGGATGAAGAAGAAGGGCATCTATCGATTTTATAGGAATAGAAATGAGACGTAATTAAGAAGGAAAATGGATATTTATAAAAATAAAATGTGGATAAAAAAACGAATTTTGAGAAAATATAAATTTTGAAAGATCGACCCCAATCCAGGCTTCGAAAATGATTTAAAAACATAAGAATCGTTGATGCCATCACAGGCTCCGATATCGCAAAAGATGAATCTGTAGCAGGTATCAGCAACAGCCATCAACACTAAGTAATGCTTATAGTTCCAAAATTGTGAACTAGCTTCACGAGGTTTCTTTATTCGTAAATGCTTACCATCTGAACAAGAATTTAAGGGTGCGTTCCAAAACTATAGGACACCCTTCCAAATTCTAATGGGGAGGACTAATGGGACCCATTTGGGTACAATGGGTCCAGGACCCAGGGACGGGACCTCCATCAGGACTTTGGGTAGAGGTGTGCATGAACTAGGAAAAGTAGGTCAGCCCTGGACTAGACTAGCCTGATCGCTTTTCAGCAGGCTAGGCTGACCTAAAAAAATACCGGCCTGGTCTGGCCCGACATTTGGTTGTCTTCCATCGATAAATTTGGTGAAAAATCTTAATAGAGGGCCATTAGAATTTTTTTCAAGTGTTCAAAAGTTTATTGAAAAACATAATTTTCGCTTCAATACACATATCTATTCCCTGAGTCAGGGTCAAGAAAGCTTTTTCAAGGCTCAACAATGCGCGCACTCGATTTCTTGCATAGAAAACCCCCTTATAGAGTTATTTTGGTGAACATTTAAAAACTTGAAAAAAATCCACTTTTTATGACTCAGTGTGTGTATGACTCACCCCTGTAGATATGCTCATGATGGGGTCCATGACTACTTGAGATCTGAGACCCTGGTCCGGGACTTCCTGGCCATGCTTCCTAGGTTTCTTGTCTGATGTCCAAAAAGGTTTGCCCAAAACATGAGAAAATACTTAAAAAATTGCGACTGTTATTTCCAAAATTCCCATTTCCTATTACAATAGATCAAAATTTCTCAACAAAAATCACTAAACCTCCAACGTCATCTCAACTCAAAAAGGAAAGTTGCAGTCCGAACGTTTCCCCTCACTTATGAAGTGTTATTCAATGCATCGCTCAATGAAAAAAGTTCCACCACGTCACATACCTTTCCATACCTTTTCATAGGTGTTTAAGAGTGAGTGCGAGTGCGTATACATATGTTCTTCTTCATCCTCGCTTAGGTGAGATATTAAATTACACGACGTATTCGCGCCTCAACTTTATCTACACGTAAATTTAAGCGGATCCGTAATGTTTCCCATAGAGCTACGATTATTACACAGTTAAATGTGTTCTTTGCAGGAGGAAAAAAGTTTTGGATATGAAACATCTGGAAAATTGTGCTTTGGAAAAGAAAGCTGTTAATCTGTTGAAATTATAAATATGAGCCTAGGAAAATAGGGCAGAAAATTCTGAGCAACTTTGCTCAATAAAATTATGTGTTTCGAGCTAAACTGAAGCATATAATGAAGAAAAACTAATCCCAAGTATTCGTGTCAATACAAAAAATTCAAATTTTGGCGGAAAATTCTATTTTTACATCCATCTTTCAAAAACGAACATTGTAGCAACTTTTTATAACTTTGTGAGACGAATAAAATGACACTAAAATTATCAAATTTGAAAATGGTTTTGAGTTATTGAAACGAAAATTCTGATTCATGTTTTTGTTTCAATAACCCAAAACAGAATTCAAATTGGATAATTTTGGTGTTATTTTATTCGTCTCGCAGAGTTATAAAAAGTTGCTACATGACGGCTTTTTGGATTTGATATCGAAGATGGCAGCTGATGCATTCTTCGTTCTCTTTTAATACACTTTAGTGTGGCCATGGGATCGCTGTAAAAAAATGATGATTTCATGGCTAATTTAGCATTTTCAGAATTTTTCAATCGATTTCTCACTTAAAATTATCTCTAATAGAAAATTTTTGAAAAAAATTTTCGCAAATTTTTTCGTCAAAAAACGGTAAAATCTCGGTTTTTGAAGTCTACTCTGTAGATAAACTTCACTAATCAGGTTCACATATCCAATAAATAAACTCATCAAATACGCATAAATACCCACAATATAATTTTGACCTAATTTTGCGAATATAACTTGGCTCATTCCCACACTTTATCAATCACATAAATGATCCGTTTTTGAGTTATTGCGAATAATTCCTGTCATGATGATTTATACAAAACATATTAAATTTTAAAGAAAAAGTGCAATTCAAAAAATGATGGCTAATCAAAGTCTGAACGCGTTCCTCGTTCCTACCACGAACAAAAAATTATCCATCCTAAACAACATGTCATTTCTGAATTTACTTTTCCGAGTGAATATTCATAAAAAATGAAGTCGGGCGAGACACGAAATATTGATGGGTAATCATTTTTTGGAGACTTTTTTTGTTAGGGCATCCTCTCGGACACCATTTGAGAGTGTTCGCGCGACGAACATTTTTACCGCCTACATAATGCACTTAATAAATGTGATCCGGAAATATAGGATTTGGAGAAAAAGTAGTGTTCATAAGAAGTAGACTAGGCATAATCATAAGAACATCTTTTACTATAGTCAAAAAATTTAAGTTGAAGAAAAGAGTACTGATTTTTAACCCAGATAGAAAAAATAATAATGTGGCTAGGTCGCCATTAGAGGTGTGCACGGGACAGGCCGGATATAGATCCGGTTTGGACTAGACCTCTGGTTGTACCGTCAAAAATTGAGCTGCCTGGTGGGCAAGAGCTAGGAAGAAATTTAAAAAATCGTGTAGACGAAGGCATTTATGAGTTTCAAAAGTCTGTGCAAGAAGTTTTAGCTACAAAAAAGAAGACATGTTCGGTCACCAGAATCGTAAAAACTCACTGTTCCGGTTAAGTTACCCCAGTACAGTAGATCGATTTCGTTGAGGTTCTATTACAATTATATACATTTAAAAACATTAACGGAATCGACCGGAACTGGAGTGGAACATAGCCGGAACCACGATTTCGTAATAACAGAACCACTGTTCTAGAGCCCTTTGCTTACTTCCGGAAGGTGGGAGTGATCAAAAAATGAATGAAAAATCCCACTTCCGAATTCCGGAATTGAAAATCACTAAAAATCCCACTTTCGATTCCGACTTAAGAAAAATTTCTGGAGGAAAAATTTCTTTTCCGGATATTTTCCGAAAGTCGGAACTGGAAATTAGAAATCGAAAGTGGGATTGTTAGTAATTTTCAATTCCTACATTCGGAACCGGAAGTGGATTTTTCATTCATTTTTGGTCACTTCCGGTTCCGACTTCTGGAAGTAAGCAACGGGCCCCTGGTCGACCAGAACCCAACCCTGGTGGGGATCGGGGTTCCGAGATATTGAAAAATTTTTGAATTTTGCGTTTTTGCATAGTAAAAAGTTAAATTTAAAACATTTTAGAACATTTTTAGTGCCCTACCATGAACTTTTTATGTGAAGTTAGAATGTAGGGGTCAAAGTTGAATCAAATTTTAATTCTTACCTGAACGAGGTCGGGTTTTGGGGTCTTTATTTAAAAAATTTGAGAAAACTTGATAAAATTTCAAAAAATGGAAGAAAAGAGAGAGCAGCGTCAAAAATCTCAAGTTTTAAATTTGTTTCTTCATGCTTTTTTACTACTCAACATCTTGTTCTTTGTTTGCTAAACTTTTAGGTAAACATCCTACTTAATTGTGCTAATTTTTTATGTTTCCCACATAAATTAACTCAAAAATTCAATTTCAAAATAAAACTAGTAAATCAAAAAACTTCTCGTCAAGTCAATTTTTAAGAGCTCTTGACATCAATTTCATATAACAACGTAAATATTTGTTTTCGACACTTGGAATTGTGGTCATAAATATTTTAAGGTGAAAAAATTTAACTGAAATTTGAGGTTTTTCTTTAACTATATAGGCTTATATTTCTCACACGCAAGGTGTTCTTCATGTAAATAATTAACGATGTTTAAAAAATTTACAATATTAAAAATTTTCAACATGATTTGGCAATTTTTTACTGATATTTTTGTACAAATTTTCAAATTCATTTTTCGATTTATGGCATTCCTATTTATCCAGGTTATGAAATATAATACAGATCCCCACTCACCCGCTCATAGTCTTTCATAACCTGCATCGGGACTTATAAAAGAATTGCGTAAAAATTTTTTTGATTGATCTAGAGCGGTTTGTTTAAGATGACTCATCTGCAAGAGGAAAATTGTCGACTACGTATAGTCCGTTTCTGATTCGTGTAAAAAATTCTTGCTTAAGAAAGCCAAACGCTCATTGAAGTGTCGGGTTCGATCACGCTGAAAGCGATTTCAATTTGCATCATTCAAAATTGATGAAAATTTTTGCATACGAGTATTTTTATGAAAACACGATGTTGATATTATTGTTCAAAAAAATTAGTAAAAAATTATTTTTAAACCTTTTTTATGCAAAATTTTCAAAAAAGATCAAAAAATGCAACCAGTGCCACCGGCAGAAAACTTTTTGCCGGTGGCACTGTTTTTCTTACATATAAGTTTTAAAAATTTTTTGAAGTTTTTTCTGAAAATTTCAACTTAAAGGAGGAGAGCCGATTGAGACGAGTTATCGTAAAAAATTTTTTTCAAAATTTTTACGAAAAACGTAAAAAATGTTCAAACGATGAAAGAAGTAGTGTTTTCGAGGAAAAATCGAAAAAAATTTTTTGGGCGTTCTTTGGCCATTTTTAGGTATTTGTTGGCCTTTTTATAGCAAGTTTAAAATATAATATTGCAGAAAAAAGCCAAAAAACACCTAAAAATGGCCAAAAACCACCGAAAAAATTTTTTTCGATAACTCGCCTCACTCGGCTCTCCCCCTTGAAAGACAATTTTTGCTATGCCTAAAAACCTCAAACTTTAGAAAAACTCAAACTTCGACAAAAATCGTCAACCCATCAAGACTCAACCTCACTGTATATAAACTAGACAATAAAGCGAGGTCGTTCGCTGCGGATATTTCAATGCCAATTTTCAAGACTAGCGCTCGCTGAGTCAATTTTGGATTTCCATTTTTCAGTTCTCTATTCATTTGGCACTCAAAAATTTGTATAGACAGTGCGCGAAAGGAATTTGGCGATCTAAACGTTTTCACAAATGAATGAGTTCGAATGAACACTATGGAATTTTAGAGGGTTAACCCCTTTTATAGTCAGATCTCCGAAAAAATTTTTTTCGTAAATTTAAAAAAAACTCTCTAGAGATAGTTTTATGCGAGAAATCGATTGGGCGCATTTCCAAAACTTGAAAATGCTTTCCTGACCATGATTCAGGGAAAATATTGATTTTTTAACACTTTTCTAAGTGCTTTCTTATTTTTAAAAACCAATATTTTCCCTGAATCATGGTCAGGAAAGCATTTTCAAGCTTTGGGAATGGGTGCAATCAAAAAATTTCTTGCTTCACCCTGTAGATCTTAATTTTTAAATAAAATTGCAAAAAATGGACTAAAAACCTCAAGATAAACTGAGGAGGGTAATTTCTCCTAATATAAAAAATAGTCGTAAAGACGGCTTGAGGCAACAGGCCGAATCCAGAGGCGTCTTCAAATCAATACTAACAAACCAAAATTAGCTTTTAGAGAATCGTCACACAACATCATTTGTTTATCTATGCAACAAAAAAATTGTCGCGAAAAGAAAAAATTCAACAAAAAATATGAGTAAAAATTTATAATAAAGGTATGAGTAAAGAGTTGAGTAAGAATAAAGAATGTGAAGTTTCTCGGACTTTTGTCAAGTGACTCATAAGTATGGCTCTTACGAAGTTTTATGTAATGCCAGATGTTTTTGATAGTGATAAAAAATTTTAAACTTCTTTGACGCATTTTTTAAAAATCAAAAGAAAAGGGACTGGAGACAGAACTTTTAATGACGAGTTTTATAAAAAGTGTTGAATATATGGCTTAAGAGAGATTAGCGCAAAGCCATCTTGAACGGGGAAGGCTCGATCCATGAAGGTGGAAATTTTGTTTTTACCTAATCAATTTTTGGTTTTTCACGAGTATTTTGAAAAATCCTTTGCATTTTGAAATATGAAAATTTTCGAATGCCACTAAAAAACAACAAAAAAGCCAAAAATCCATCAAAAATAGCCAAAAAATACATAATGATTGAGAGAATTATTTAGCAGACGTTTTTGGGTGACAAAAAAGGAGTCTTTCCTTTGCCATAGAAATAGAAATTGCATTTTTGCATAAATTATGAGGTTCAGGAAAGAGTCATTTTTTACAATTTTTTTCCTCCACTATGGTCATTTTTAAAAAATATCAATAAAAATTCAATGAAAAAGGTGAAAAAAAATTTATGTGCAATAAAAAAGGAAATAAATTCAGCGTAAAAATTTAAAAGAAAAAAGGCAACAAAAAACATAAAATTGGAAAAAGTCTAAAATTTAAAAAAAGTCCTAATAAAGTCTTTACAGAATATAGTCGGTCGGTCCTAAGACTAAGCCTTAGCCTTAACCTTAGCCTAAGCCTAAACCTAAGATTAAGCCTAAACCTAAGATTAAGCCTTAACCTGAGACTAAGCCTTAGCCTAAGCCTTAGCCTAAGCCTAAACCTAAGCCTAAGCCTAAGCCTAAGCCTAAGCCTAAGCCTTAGCCTAAGCCTAAGCCTTAGCCTAAGCCTAAGACTAAGCCTTAGCCTAAGCCTTAGCCTTAGCCTAAGCCTAAGCCTAAGCCTTAGCCTAAGCCTTAGCCTAAGCCTTAGCCTAAGACTAAGCCTTAGTCTAAGCCTAAGCCAAATATTAAGCCTATAAAAATAATTTTTTTTGCTAATAAAACCTACAACTTTGCATACAAATTTAAAAGTAATCAAATTGAGTAAGGAGTAGACTGATCAGCGTCTAGGGGTTTTCTCTAGTCTCTCGATTCGCACGTTGCTAAGGAGATGGCGAAAAGTGGGAAGACATAGAAAATGACTGGATTCGACTAATAGGACGATAACTAGTGTGAAGTATAAAATATGCGAAGATAGAATAAAATCCTGGATTAAAAAGTACTGCTAATTATTACAATTGAAAGGCTTAGAAGAAAATAAAACGTGTTCCAAACTGGATTTGAATTTTGGGGTCTAAAATTTGAATGTTTTTTGAAGAGAAGATTATTAAAAAATGATGCTGAGTTGCTAAAACAAGCTATTTTTACGATTTTAGATCCAAGATACAAAAAGTGACAATCTTTGTCATCTTCCAGAAATATGCGAATTTTGAACACGATAATATTTTTGCTCATTATGACAAAAAAAATTTTGTCACCATTGTCATTATGAAAAATTTATGTTCATGCTCAAAATTGGCATATTTCTGACCGATGACAAGAGTCGTCACTTTGTGTAACTTGTGCATCCCTAGAACCAACTTAAAACTACAAAAAAATCTATTTGTTTCCAGCCGTTCAACTACCACTTTTATTCAATAAAGCGGAACTGTTATCCTAATAATTGAAAACTCAATATCCTTTTCCTTCTTCACCACCGGAATTATGCATCTATATGGCGGCCACTCAGCTACCAATATTGTTTGTGTCAAGCCGAACGCATAGAAATAGATAGAGGAGACTTCCTACTCCGTTCTTATTGCATTTACAAATCGAGTAAATTGGGTTCTTGAAAAAGAATTTTCCTTTCGCTGTCGCATTTTTGTGAACCCCAGGGGAAATTCTGGCATTGTCTCTTTTCGAATTTGGCCGTCTCCATCTGTTCAGTTTGTGGACAAGTATATTTGCGATAAGTGTTCTTGAAAAAAAAGATGACGATGCTTTGATATACGAAGATAATAAGTTGATTTTTTCAAAAATTTAAAAAATGTCAATCATAACTTTTTGGATATCCATTCAAAAAAATTAAAAAATCTTTTTTTTTCAATTTTTATAAGGATTGATCAACTCTGAGCCACTGCTTCATCAAAATTGAAAATTTTTATCATTTTTGATGAAAAATGGTATTTTGGGTCATTTTTTGTGAAAAGAATGAGAAATTTTGGTCATTTTAGTTGAAAAAAGTGAAAAATTTTGGTCAGCTTTGGTGAAAAACCTCACCCCAAGCTTTGCCCGTCTACACCACCCGTGGACCCTCCATGAAAGGGGGAACTTCAATTTTGGGCTTGTCTTTTTGATTTTTGTTGAGGTCTAACACCTCTCAATGTATGAGTACAGGGTGAGTAAAAAAGTGCATTTTGGGTCCGAATATTTTTTACTAAAAATAACTCATATAAAGATAATTTTATGAGAAGAATCGATTGCTCACATTTTCTAAACATGAAAAAATTATTTTGTCCCTGATTCAGGGAATGAAGTTGGTGTACGAACGAAGACAGAATTTTTTTCGATTTTCGCGTCATCAATAGACCAACTCCATTCCTTGAATCAGGGTCAAGATAATTTTTTCATGATTACAAAATCTGCGCAATCGATTCCCCGCCTAAAATTATTCTCAGATGGATGCTTTCCAGGTGAAAATAGAAAATTTTTCGATTTTTGCGTCAGTACACTTCCCTGAACCAGGGTAAAGGAAGCGTTTTCATGATTCGGAAATGCACGCAATCGATTTCTCGCATAAAAGTACCCCTATAAGGTTCATTTTTATTAAAAAATTTTCCTGTCCCAAAAATTTTTCGGGCACCAAAAATCACAAAAATGCACTTTTTTACCCACCCTGTAATAAGACAATAAATTTTCAAAAAAAGTAAACATAATTGATAGAACCACCGAATAACGTCAATCTTCCATCCGGATTTCCTATAGATTTTTTAAAATTTAAGCTAGCGTACATAGCTAATATGAAAAAAACATATTGCCGAGATTTTTCGCCATGGTAACCGGCAATATGTAAATAACAGCTTTTCTCTTGATCTTAGGCTGAAATTAAATTGGCAGGATTCCGTGTTCATCAAGGGGAAGCAATCTCACCTTAATGAAGGTGGCAGCCATTTATGGACAGGTTAGAAGAATTGAAGAAAAATCAGAGGCAGGTGTGGAGACACAAATTTTATGCTTAAGGGAAATGATGACAATTGGAACAGAAAAATTTTTTTGCTGACAATTTTTAATGAAAGAAAACATATTGCAATGGAATGGTTCATTTCCGAACCAGGACAAAATTTTTGACAATCCATAGTCAAGTGGTTAGGATGCCAAACGACCGCACTAATTAGTGGGTTCGATCCCGCTAGGAGCGATTTCTTTTTGACTTATTCAAAATTAATAAAAAAATTTGCACATGCTTATTTTTATGCGAAGAACACGGCGACGACATAATTTTTTCATAAAAGTTAGTAAAAAAATTTTATTTTATGCAAATTTTGAATTTTTCTTATTTAGTGGAGATGCAATAGGTAAATCGACATACGGGGGTATTCGCAACCTTCAACAAAATTATGAGCATAGCTGGGTAAACCACCGTATACATTTTGTAGATCCTACAGATAGGACCATACATACACAAGGAATAGAGGCTACGTGGGGAGCCTTAAAAAGTGGGCTTAGACATTTACATTATTGTGTTTCTAGACTAAGGGGGTAGAAAAAACATGAAAAAATCGTCCAACTTCCGTTTTTTTATACATCTTGTACACAAAACAAAAATCATTTCATACAAAACTCATTTATAGGCACCAAAAATTTACCAAACCATTCAATTTTCCTCTACAACAAAAAATACAAAATCATCCTATCCTATACAATTTACAGGGTGCCTAAAAAAGCCGTACTTTTGTGAATTTTCGAACAATTTTTGCACGAAAAAATTTTTTAAATTTTTTTCAAAATAACCCTATGGGGATTTTTCTGTGCGAGAAATCGTTTGCGCGCATTGAAAAATCGTGAAAACACTTCCCATGAAATCGCAAAAAAAGCCAGAAATTTTCGTTTTTTTTCAAATTTTCTGCGATTTCATGGTTAGGGCAGCGTTTTCAAGACTTGTCAATGCGCACAAACGATTTCTCGCATAGAAAAATCCCCATTGGGTCATTTTGAAACAAATTTTCTTTCTCGAAACTTAGCAAAAGTACATTTTTTTAGCCACCCTGTATTATTTATGTAATAATACTTTTATGATCCGTACAGCAATTACACGTTTGAATAGGAAGCTATCCGCATACATGGTCAGTTTATGAGGAAATTTCGCGCGCGTGTGCCGGATGTGCAAACATCGAATCCCGGCTATTCATAGATTCATTTCTCAGTGCGTGCCTGGGTTGTCCCTGTCAACAGGTATATTAAATGTGAAGATAATAGGCTATAATATCGCGCAGCCGGCGCATTGTAAATTAGTGCATTAGAAGGAAGAAAAAAAGAAAGAGATATAAAAAATTTGGAGCTACTTCGGCTCTTATACCCTTATTGAACGTGATCTAAAATCGAAAAATTTTATTTTTCGAAATTTTCTCCAAAAGGACCCCATAGGGGTAATTTTGCGGGAAACACGTTGGCGATGTTATTTCTGAGTAAAAGCACTTCCATTTTTTAGAAAATCGAATTTTTGCATATTAGCTTTTTCGAAATATGTTCGTTGTATATTCGAAAATTCGATTTTCTAAAAAATGGAATCGTTTTTACTCAAAAATAACATCGCGAACGTGTTTCCCGCATAAAATTATCCCTAATAGGGTCATTTTTGAGAAAATTTCAAAAATAAAATTTTTCGGTTTTAGACCAGGTTCAATGGGGGAGGGGAGGGGGGTATAAGAGCCGAAGTAGCTCCGAAGATTTTTTTGCAGCAAAGTCATTATTTTGAATAGAAAAAAAGGTTTTTAATTTTTCGAGTTACAAAAGAGAGGTCGCTTACTGATCATTTGAAAAATTAATCTTCAAAATAAACATCAAGCAAGTATTGCCAAGCTTAATAACATTATCCAATAAATAAAAATCAAGCAAAAATTTTTATGTAAAACGAAAACTTGAGTAGTTGTACGCCCCCTTCTTCAAAATTCGTGGGGGTAAGAAAAGCCTTGATCGGTTAAGCCTTGATAGCCAAATAAGATTTTCAAAAAAATTTGATCGGACGACTTCCAAAATTGGTGATCGGTTGATCCCCCCCCCAATTTGGGGGGGGGGGTGGGTGGGGTTTATTAACGTCTATTTAGAATCCTAAAACATTAAACGCGCTATGTGTGTCTGTCTATTTGTGCTATCTCCGTCACCTTAAGTCCAATTCCATCACGGCCTATATCAATCGATAGGGCTCAGTTAGAGAAGAAAAACGACACCGAAATCATAGGGATGTCCTTCTAGGAAAATTTTTTAGCCCCTTTTTATGTTTAACGTAAGTCTTATAGGGCAATTTTAATGGCAGCGATTTGAAGGCCCACATAGCCGAGTGGCGAAACACTCGACTCGTAGAGATTGCTCTCAGGTTCGATTCCCAGCTGGGCTCAAAAGATTTTAACGGAACAAAAAAATTTTTTAAAGGTTTAATTTTAAAAAATTTGATCGAACGACTTCCAAAATTGGTGATCGGTTGACTCCCCCCCCCCAATTTGGGAGAGGGTTTCGGAAGCACGGTAGAGCGGGGCTCTCGGAGATTTAGTGCTTGGATCTAAAAATCTTCTCTCCCTTCCGGGCGCGTAGCGCTCGGTTTCCCAATTTATTTAATATAAAAATGAAAAATGTTCCACTTTTCATGTACATTCCGTATATCATCAAAAAACCCTTTTTTCCATGTACTTTTGATATTCAAAAGATGTGCGGGAAATCCGTGCGGAAAATCTATGTGCGGAAAATCAGTGCAGAAAATTCCTTAAAAAACCATGCGGCGCATTCTTTTCTATCGCCGATTTTTGTATTTCCCCTTCTGCCAAATATCCAAGAAAATTAAATCTTAAACCAAGACCATCTCAAATGAATTCATTGACCCGATCTCTAGACAATTTGGGATGTCCTTAAAGTGTCTTGCGCGAATGTTTTGTCCTTTGCGTGTTATGACCGAGCCGCCCAAATCCGGTCATTGCACCCAGACAGCTGTGGTCTCTTTGCATGCTTCCGCTTGGCACTTACTCACGGTTTATGTGATTGATGCAAGACTTAACACATTTTATCGGGTCAAAAATTCAAGAGGCCATGAATTTGTTTGGGTTAGCAATAGTGATGCGTCGGGATCGCGATTTCGAAATTTCGGATTACGATGTTCAAATTTCGATTTCGACTTTTTTGATTTCGAAAAATCCAAATTGAAATTTCGATAAAATAAGCGAAAAACAAAAAAAACTTAAGGATCCCCCTTATGTTTTTGTCCAAAATTGTTGAAAATATTTTTTAATGATCCACCATTAAGATTTTTCACCAAAAATTACCAAAAATTTTTCATTGTTTTCACTAAAAATGTTCAAAATTGTCAATTTTTCATCAAAATTTATCATCATTTTTCGCCAAAAATAGTCATTTTCATAGCATTTTCAGCTTAAAAAACCAATTTCCTATAAATTTCGATTTCGAAATTACGACCTCTAAATCGGAACCCCGTAATTACGATTTTGATTTTTCCGATTTCGACGCATCACTAGTTAGCAAGCACAAAGGCTATAAGCTAAAAAATTAGAGTAAAGTTCAAAAATCGAAAAAAGAGTAAAATCTATTAGAGCACCCAAGCAAAAATATCGAGTCAAAATTTTTAGAAGCTAAGATCTTGTGGGTTAAATTTTTTTTGGGGGGGGGGTATTAATTTTTCAAAATTTCATGAAGCAGAAACGGTAGTATAGGGTGAGTAAAAAAAATCATTTTTATGATTTTTGGGGCCATAAAATATTTTTTGGGGTCGGAAAATTTTTTTACTAAAAATGACCCATATAGAGGTAATTTTATGTGGGGATTCGATTGCGCACATTTTCTATCATGAAAAATTATCTTGACCCTGATTCAGGGAATGGACTTGGTGTACCGACGCGAAAATTGAAAAATTTTCTTTTTTTCGTTCATACACCAACTCCATTTCCTGAATCAAGATCAAAATAATTTTTTCATGCTTAGAAAATGCGTGTAATCGATTCCTCGCATAAAATTACTCCTGTATAGTTCATTTTTAGTAAAAAATTTTCGGTCCCAAAAAATTTTTCGGCCCAAAAATCACAAAAATGCACTTTTTTTACTCACTCTGTAAAATCTAAAAAATAGAGAAATTTTGAAAAATAATCATATTTTTATGGCATCTAAAAAAAATAAAATTTTTTTTTGAAGCTATAAACTATAAACTGGAAGCTAATACACAATAGGGGGTCACCCACGTGAAATTCTTTTCTGGAAATGACCTCTCTAGGGGTAAAAACATGTGAGGAATCCGAATTTGACATTTTAGAAGCGAAAAAACGCTTCCCTGATTCAGGGAAGACGTATTGTGTATTAAAGCGAAAAGTCGCAAAAATGCAATTTTTGCCTAAAAACGACCCCTTTTGTGGTAAAAATGTGCAGGGAATCCGAATTTCTGAATCAGGGAAGTGTTTTTTTGCTTCGAAAATGTCAAATGCGGATTTCACGCATGTTTTTACCCCTAGAGGGATCTTTTTCAGAAAAAAACAATTTTCAACAAAATTCTCATGTGGGTAGCCCCCCCCCCCTATTGTGTAGTAGCTCCAACTTATGAAATATAGCTTTCTTTTGGTAATTTTTTCCCTGTCATATTTCAAAGCTACGACTATTTTTTACGAAGGATATTTTAGAATGGACTTAATTGTTATTTCATGCACTTTTTCAATCGATAACTTAGGAAATTTTTGCTCTCTTAAATGTTGAAAACAACTTTGTTTATATTCTTGAAACACACACTGAGCTCTTTCTATTTGTTATCTTTTACACGTGCGTGTGCAAATTATTTAGTGTAAGGCACGAGAGAGCGGTTGTTTTTAGATTTTTTATGGATTTTTACTTGTTTTTATCGACTTTTTGCAATTTTTATATAGGGCGTTTACCGCCAAGATTTAAAAAAAAGTTCAGCGCCAATGGCAAAGGATAATGGCACTAGGCCTTTCCTTACCGTTTCCGTTTTGGAACTCAAATTTGCCGTTACCGTTTTTGAAATTTCAAAACATGAAAATGTAGGAGATAAAAATTAAATAGTCGAGTGTCGAAAGTGGAAATTTTGTTGTCAAGTGGAAATTTGAATAATGTTAAATTTAAAATAGGTAACGGTAAGGAAAGGCCTAATGCCAGGATAATGATACGCCGAAATCTACAGGGTGCGGCAAAAGTTCCCGTGATTTTTTGAATTACTGCGTATTTTGAACATAACTCTTTAATCTTATATCCAATTCCGATGATCTTGGTGTCATTGGATAGCTGTAAATTCAAGCTATCTAAAGACACCAAGATCATCGGAATTGGATATAAGGTCAAAGAATTATGGTCAAAATACTATATGCAGTAATTCAAAAAATCACGGGAACTTTTGCCGCACCCTGTAGATTTCGATTTCGAAATTTTCAATTTCGACGCCAAATTGTTTCCGATGTGGAAAACCCTAAATTAAGTTTTTGCATAAAAATATTATTTTTTAAACCAAAATATCGATTTTTCGACAAAAATTGTCATTTTTTCATTTTTCACTAAAAAATAACATCAAAAATCGTCCAAATTGAATTCTCTGCAATCGATTCTCCGTGTAGAAAAACCATAAACATCCAGTTTTCTAAGAAAATTCGAATTCTAGTTCATTTTCGCTTCAATACATCCACTCTTTCCCTGAATCAAAGTCATACAATTTTTTCATTGGTAATTCGTGCAATCAATTCCCAGCATAGAAAAGCTCATAGATATTCGGTTATCGAAGAAACTTGAAATTTTAGATCAATTTTCGCTTCAATACACCCACCCTTTTCCCTTAATCAGGGTTAGTGAAGGATTTCAAGGCTCGGTAATGTGCGATATCGCTTCCTCGCGTATAAATTCCTATAGCTAGCTAGTTTTTCGAAATTTTGTCTTTTGCGCTTTTTTAAACACATACAAATTTCTAATATAATTTGTAGATATCTGCTGAACTTCATCAACTACCAAAATGTCTGATCTCCCTGGACTTTTCAATGCAGCTTTTGTTGCCGGTGGACCCCATGGCTCACAAATTTTCAAAAATGACGGCTCTAATCAATTTGTTGAGAAAGCAGGAGCAGAGCAAGCTGATGAAGGGATAAAAATGAATGTAAAATTTTCGTTTTGTTAAAATTAAATTTTCAAGAAAAATTGAAACTGTTACAAAAGATCCTTCTAAGGTAATTTTAATGCGAGAAATCGATTGCGCGCACTCCCGAAGCGTAAAAACGCCATCTTTATCAAGTTTTCGTGAAAATTAGACTTTTTTCGCCTTCTTTTTTTCGTCGCTTCTTTTTGCCCATCCACATCTGTAGCCCGACATTTTAGCAAGATTAAAAGCATTATAAAAGAGGAGAAGATTTCTAAAGAGCATTACAATTTCTATGTGAATGCAAGTAGAACCGCCTCTGGCGACCCTGGATCCGAACCAGACTAAAAATGGCGTTCGTACCGGTTCTGGGCGAAATTCCTGGTTGCAGAAGAGAATGAGCAAAAAGAGTGACGAAAAAGATGAAAAAAAGCGAAAAAATAGGCAATTTTTCACGAAAATTTGGTCAAGATGGCGTTTTTACGCTTCGGGAGTGCGCGCAATGTATTTCTCGCATCAAATTACTCCCAATAGGGTCATTTTTACAAAAAAATTTTTCTCCCAAATGGTCGCAAAAAAACACCTTTAAGATTTTAAAGGACCAGTCTAGTAAGTTACAATCATATGAAAAAAAAGATATATTCGGAAAGATCATGAAAAATGGAGCATTTTTTGTTTTTACGGCATGTTCTGAATCGTTGTAGTTTTTGAGATAATTGCGTTTGAATTTGTTACAAGCTCTTCGTT